>JAEANM010001881.1:0-26131 GCA_017656035.1 Myanophis thanlyinensis
AAGAAAGAAAGAAAGAAAGAGGAAAATAAGTGGGTAAAAGAGAGGGTGGCGAAATAAAACGGAGCCCCATGTTTTTGATTAAACTGGGTGCTAGCAAGTTTCTGTGCCTTTTGGAGGCAGCCATGCCTCCCCCTGCAGAGAAACGGCATAGAACTAAGGAAGGCGTGGGCCACATCTGATAATTGGAAACAAACCTTAGCTTTTGCGAAGGAGGGGGGACCTGAGGGCTGCAGTAGGCGATTCAATGAAACCAAAGGGGTGGAGACAAGTTTCTTGTGGTTGGGGGAGAGACTTTGAGCTTTTAGTTTCCTGAACTCTTTTAAAGCCTATTGGAGGGTTTGCTCTACTATATTCCCTGTTTCAGAATGAGGAGAAATGGTCGGAGCAGTGTCTGGGTGATGTGAAAAAAAGAAAAGGCCCATATGAGTCAGCAATGCACAGATCTTTTATTTCAAAAACATTTCTAAGAAATAGCTATGATCAAGCAGAGTGGGTCAGATTCTTTGCATGTTAAGCTCACAGCTGCCCATTCCATCCTTCTGGAATTTATTATTTAATTTATATGCAGTCCCAATCTGGTATGACTCCGATATCCTGTCTAGAAGTCCTGCCTTATAATTTACATGTTCCCAGTCAATGTGCTATAATTGCAAAAAGTCTCCACTGAAGGTCTACTCCTGGGGGTTGCTTTCCAAAGTCTGGCATTTTAAAACTTGGAGCAAATTCCACATCTCAGTTTAAGGAAGCCAGAGTAGCCTTCAGACAGGGAACAGTTCTAGATTGTTATGGGAACACATTTATGATTTACATAGACAGGATTGTAGTGCATATTTTCTTCTACAGAACCTATTCTAGCACATTATACTGTGATATTCTCAATCAATCATTGTTTAAAAGCTTCCTACATTCCCCCTTAAGAATCATTGTTGCTTCACTATTTTCTTCACAACCTTTCTAACACTGGGCACTGATCTCTTTCTTTGGGTGATTTATCACTGTTGGTTACAGCAATTTTATAACAAAGTAGCCAACACTTTATTCTAGGATAAGGAGCTGGAGAGTAATCAAGCCAATAGCAGGTGGTTTTCTGGGCAATCATACAGGAAGTTTAAAGCTTTTTCTAACTACTCTAGTTTAGAATCCTGGGATTTCCTACCGATAGCAGTCTCCCTTCTAAATGCAAACTAGGTCTTACCCTTCCTAGCTTTTTTTTTTAAAGCTCAGCCAAGGTTTGCCAGTTGTTGCAAACAAACCATCTTGGCAACATTGCCCATCTTCATTAAGCTTGCTATCCTCCTCCCTTTTCCTGGGAGAAAGTCTCATTAGACCCATCATCATAGTTGCGCTGACCATTACTCTGATTAATGTGCTCTACTCTTTTGAAGAGGGAGGAGGAGGAGAGCGGATTCTGTCTTGCTTTCTACTGTTAAGCCATTGGAAACTGGCACCAGGCTCCTCTTTAGTCTCATGGTGGTCCCTTGAACCCATAAGTCCACCCTTACAATTGCCTTTCGCCAGCTGGGTAGGAAAGTAAGTGGTAACTGAGCTGCTCTGCAATCAGACAACCAGTTAAGGATTGCACTCTTCTCTTGGTGCAATTCTTTTTTCTCCACCCTTAAATTAACACGGTGATTGGATCTTTGCTTCATTAAGCGACTGGTGACCTACGGTAGACCATTTAAATATTACAACCTAATAATACAAGATCCTTTCTAAAACTGCTCTTTTAATCACCCTGGCTTCACAACGAGGTTCCTGCTGTTGCCCAGGAGCTGCCCACAACCTCCCCAGGAACTGAGCCTTCTCCAGAGGTTTTATGTTGAGTTAATCCAATTGGAACCAAAGAGATCTGGTTCTCAGTGAATGTGCTTGCAGAGCAGCAAAACCCTTGGCAAGGAGTGAGACTCATAACCCTCCCCCCCCCATTTACTCTTTATTTATTTATTGAGCCCATTCCACAACTTTCATCTTTGCTTCCGGATGCTGCTAAATCTAAAACGCCTAACTCCGGCCGCACCTCGCTTTAAAACGACCTTAGGAAACCTTCAAAGGCGGTGGGGAGCGATCTTTTTGACTTGGGTGAAAAAGTCCCTTCGCCTATAGAACATGTCGAGAGGGCAAAGCAAACGGCTTGGAAAGGCGGTGGCCTTGCCGAGTAGAAGTGTTTGAACCGCTCCATTCAGCCGGTGCCGATTGAGTAAACGAGGCTCTTACGAACAGAAGCGGGTGCGTTTCTGTCTGTGGCAGGAACCAAGAAACTTTCTAATTAGGCTTGCTACTGTTTCCAAGTCATTGCCACTTGAAATTGATAGGTCAGTCACAGTTTCTAATATCTAATCTTTCATCCCTACCAAAGTTTACCTGTGTATTTCTTTCCTACTCTTTCAAAGTACATGGAACACTAAGTCGGACTGAGAGCGAACAATTTCTAACGCCTTGAATACCAAAGAAATTATGACCCTTCCTTTCTCCCCCCCCAACTTTATCATTGTTGAAGGTGAACCGCGTAGAAGCTAATTAGGAAGATCTGTTGGAGAGTAGGAGGGAGAAATAGGGAATTCAAACACTTCAAATTAAGTTTGTTGGAGTCCTCAGCCAGAATGGTGGTTGGTGACGATCAAGGATGGTGGGATAGCAGCCCAGTTATATTTGGGGACAAAGACAACGTGTTTTTCCAGCCTGAATTCCTTACAATGTGTTGGACTAGAACTCTCCTCACTAACAGACGAAGTCCAAAGCTGTTCAGAACCGCCCATACTTAGCTTCGCTGGCTAATCGGAGCGGCAAGGAAGAGAAAGAAACCCCAATTTACGGAAGGAACACTTAATTAGATCCCAGAAGTTTTATAAAGTATTGGCAAGCTTTTAAGTTTTGGAGAACACTTCATTAGACAAGTTGACAGAAGCCGTGTAAGGGAAGCAAGGAAAAAAAATGTGAAGTATGTTGGTACCAGATTAGTGCTTAGGGCAGGTAGAGTGAAGGAGAGCTTCTGCGCCTGCAAACTGGGCTTTGGCGGTTCCTTGCTTCGGAAATATACATTTCAATCAATCATTAAAACGGTTTGTCTTGGCCCTAAAAAAAACCAGCTTTGTTTTGCTGGCTGTAAGGTTTTTAACTTTTGCTCTCCCGCCCCCTCCGCGCCTCCCAGTCCTTGTTTGGGAGATGAGCGGCCATATAAATCAATGGTTGATCCAATAAATAAAGAAATAAACATTCCCCAGCAGAAGGGTAATTTCTCCACGTTTTTTTAATCATTGAGAAACTACAACGAAGGTCCATCTCTATTTAAAAAAAACATTCAAATGGATTTAGGTAGCCATTAATTTAGACAGTCACATAATTTACTTATAAAGATTAAATAACAAGTGATTTATGGGCTTAAATAACTGAAGTTATGACCTTAAATAGCTGAAGGCTACAGCTTGCCTCATTTTTCTCAGAGCAAAACCACCCAGCTATTATAGAAATACAACTATTAGTTTATTTGTGAGAGTTTGTATTTCAGCCAGCGTTTCTTTCAGAAATATTGCTTAGAAGTCTAGAATATAAGTCTAGGAATAGACTTTCATGTCTACTCATCTCCTTCCCCCCCATCATAAGCCCGTGATCCGAAAAAAGTTGTGTCCCCAGATTGGTGGGAATGTTCATTCTTAGGTGACCAATGTAACACAGTAATTCTTATTTTTAATTCGTGAGAAGTTTTGCAACCCCTTCCAGATCTTTTTGTTGCCTGCCCTTTGACAACTAGCTTTTCAGATCCCTATCAAGTGATGGTGTTTAAGCTCTTCAACTTCGAAATTTACTCCCTGACACCAGTTGATATCTACGCTGAAAAACCGATATATATTTTTTCGACATTTTCACTCTCTCTGAATTTAATGGATGCTGCTGGTTAACCAGAATATTAATATTGCTGGCCAGCAGTCCGGCACAATCTCCGTTTTTCCTCTTCACCCAATGAAACACGGAAAGAAGCGAACGTGGATGGCTTATCAACGCCCAGAAACCTCATCAGACCTGAGCCAAGTCGCTTTCACCCACTTCGGGACAAGCTAAACATTTCAGGAAGGGAGCTGGAAGGCCATGGCCTTTTAAATCAGCCGATTCCTTATGGCTCATCCATCTAGGGCCTATTGTCTTGCCTGGTAACGAGGGGTTCATGAGCGTTAGATTGCCCTTTGTTCCCCGAGTCCGCTCCCTGACATACGCTACCTATTCTGTCCGCGTCAACAGATGGGCCGCCGGACCCGAGCGTGAAGGCGGCAGCTGCTAGCGGCGGGCCGCCTCTTCGAGCCCACAAGCAGCCTCGCTGCAGCTCTCGCCGCCTTCCTCGGCTTTATTGCTCTTGCTCCGCTGTTACTTCTTGCCCCCCCTCCCCCCAAAGGAGAAAAGTCCTCAACGGAGAAAGGTGCCCGCAACTGAGATTCATACCTATTATCCAGTCTTGCCACTTTTCCCAAGTGTCAGATGCCGATTGACTATTGCAGCCTGAGTCAGATTCTCCAAAGACTTGTAAATTGCTTTGATCATTCTTCGTCTGCTTATCTTCTGGACAGAAAATTGAGATAGAAATTACACAAGTGATTGAGGGATCATGCAGTCAGTCCACCATTTGGACTACCAAGAAGCAGCGGCAAGATTCTTTCGAGACTGCAGTCTTAAGTATGACAGGTCTGCTTGTATTTATTAAGCTGTATCTCTGTGTGAAGAAGCATAGTATATGGCATCAGACAAATTAGTAACAGGCAATGTGTATCACTGGTTAAATTCATGCTTTCTTATGAAGAATGAGACTTTAAAAGATGAACTGATTTTCGGTGGTATAAGTTGGCTCACACAAAATCATTTTTCAGATGATGCCTGAAGCAAGGCAAAACTTGCAAAGAATATCAAAATATTCCTTGGCACATCAAAGGAGTAACAAGTACATCATTCAATCTGTTAAAGGTATATCTGCATCCCTGATTTGGATAAGGGCAATTTGTGAAGAAAGGTGATGGGAAATGAAATGTGGAAAGTAACTGAGCATTACAAAAATGTGTGTTGGAAGATAAGAGATACATTTATTGGATTGATGAATAAATTAACACGCACATTATTATTTTCTCTTTAACAAAAATGCAACTATTTTCTTGATAATTTTATGAATTATAATTATATAAATTACCTATAGGTCTTGGTTCAAGAATGGCTACCATAAAGTATGACAGAATATTTTGAAAAGTTGAAGTGTCTTGCTGCTGTTTTATGAATACTGACATTTTAAACCGGATTTTATGTATTTGTTTGTGTAAATATTGGCTATTTATCCTGGAGAGAGGTAGAAAGCTCTTGTTGCCAAAGATAACATATGCGTCATTGGAAGATGTGACTATGGAAACCCCTGACATTGGAAAGGACATCATTAGGCTTTCCAGAATAGGTGAAGAGGGATAATTCAAGCATCTGACTTTGTAACAAGATATGATTTGTCTATCCTAGCATTGCTAGTGGTTGTGTTTGTTGCTGATAAAGAGTAGGGAGAAGAAATAGAGAGGGAGTAAAATCAGAAGGAAATGACATTCACAAAGAATAACTTTGAAACAAATGAAATTCAAAAACTGTCCCTAAAATTTAAAAGTTGCAATCATATAGTCAGCAGTATATCTAGCAGTATAAAAATATACATAATTAACATATGCAAATTCATTTTGACAGCAGGCAAGAGGTGTGACTGAAACAGGATGATTCATTTTGTAAAAGATCTTGTATTTTATTACTGACATCTATTCAAGATAGATGATTATGACATTTTTGCCTGCCAAGTTAATCAGATACCAAAGACTTTCAGGATAAGAACTCAATTCTGCAGTGGTAATCAAGGGGAAGGTGGCTTCCAGGTAAGAGGAAAGCAATCTGGCTTCCCCAGTAGCTGCACACTATCTTCCAGCACTTGTACTATGGGTTGGACTGGTCAGTTCAGATTTTTGTTTGCCAGGCAGATTGAGTGCTTCATGCTAAACCAGTTAAAATAGTACATCATTAATGACCCGAGATGCTGAAATCTATAAATAGATCAGAACAGGGCTAGTGCTATTGATAAATTAAGGGGAATTATCAGTGAGCACCCAGAGTCTTCCATAATATTTGATGTGCCATATGAGTAGGGTCTCTTTTGAAACTGACAACTGGGATTTGGAGGACATCAAACTTGGCCAAGTTCAGTGCCTCTCATCCTAGCGATGAGTCAGGTTTGCCATAATTGTTAAATGACTCATCCATATATTGTTTTAATTTTTACCTTCAGAATTATTCTTAACGTGATCAAACTGGACAACTCTTTGTGTTGCCTTTTCAGACAAATTTACTGTAGAACCAACATAAAGGATTACTCCTGACCGCCAGTATTAAAAAAGAGACACTTAAAATAAATCAATTAAAGTCAAGCCTTATTAACTTAAAATTTAGAAATAATAATGAATAATCATATATTATAGATGCAAACAACAGCTGTTTGCATCCCACATTCTGTATCCCAAATTCTTGGAAAGGAATCAATAAGATTAAAAATGCCAGATCTAGTCTAAACATCTGACTGTCTGTGAGACTAACGATAATGTATTGAATTTGTGTCTCTAGGGACTGCAGAGGTATAGTAAACTATTTCAAAAGTTCTATTTCTATTATGGTATATTTTCTACCATTTTCACCACAGTTTTTTGACTATAATTGCTTAGAAATAAGAAATGAATAAGTCATGAAAATGTGCCAGATTGGGCTGTATAGAATTTGCTCTCATTTTGTAACGAGGAGAAAAAAAAAACTGAGAAAAGAATCATCTACAATATCCAGAATTACTACAGGTTGATACTTATTCTACGTTTAGGGCAAGCTCGCCCACCCGCATATTTATCAACACCATGGAAACTAAAGCCACATATTAGTAGGGTGTGAAGCAAGGCGTGGCAATTCAGAGATTGTTGGGAAATTGTTTGGACTCATGAAAGTGGGAACCCAAAGGAACAATTAATTTGGGAGCTACTAATTAGGGAACTACTAATGGACAGCAGTTACACCGACGTCTGCTTCAACAGATTTCCCCCAACTGCCCCCTATCGCCTCCCTCCCCTTCCTATCTTCAAATCCTTAAAACTTTTTGTCAAGTCGTGCGTGGCTCATTTCGGCTTGTGATAACAGCTCTCCCGGTTTGTTTTTCCTTGCTAGGCGAGGAGCGCTACATTTGCTGGTACTGCTGGCGGACCTACAAGTATCCCAACAGCCTCAAGGCCCACGTCCACTTCCACTGCGCGCTCAACCACGGCCGCGGCTTCGCAGGGGCACCGGACCATCATCGGCCCGGAGAGCAATTCGGTACAGCTCTGAAACCGGCAGCCGCGCCGCTTCCGAGGCCTCCTTGCCCGGCCGCCTCACGAGATGCCGTCAAGCGGGAATCGGCCGGCTCGCCATCTTTAGCCAAAGCAGGCGGGAGCGGGCGCAGAGTCGCCAAGGCCGAGCAGGAGCGAGCCTTGGATATGAGCGTGGGCTCGGGACGGGGCCCGGGACAGTTCTGGGGCCTGCTGAGCAGCACCTCCGGAGGCAGCAACAGCTTGTCTTTCTATCCCGGAGTGAGGTCGGCCTTCAAGCCCACCGGCCTGGCGAAAGAAGACTCGGCGGTTTTTCGGGATGAGGGCAAAGGCTTCAATAAGGCCTTGGGGAGCCTGAAGCCCGGCCGCGTTTGCGGCCCGGCCGGCGGTTCCCGCCACCCGCCTCCACACACCAAATGCCACCCGCCGCAGGGCCTGCCGCCCTCCTCTTCCGCGGCAGGACTGGCTTATTCCGGCGCCGTCCGGGGCTTCCCCTTCCTGACGCCCTTCGAGGAAAACTCCGCCTTCAAGCACGTGGAGCGCGGCTTCTCGGCCAACCTTTCTCCCCCCTCAGGTCGCTACCCGCGCTTGGCGGGCAGCGCCGGACTCCACTTGGAGCGCTTCGCCGCTTTGCCGCCCTTCGAAGGGCTGGCGCCCTATTCGCCCGCCGGGGACTGCCCACTTCCGCCTCTCCTGCCTTCCTTCGCCGTCTACAACGGCGAGCTGCTCTACAGCGCCCCCTGCTACCCGCTCAACCTCCATTTCGGCAACTTCCTCAAGTACCCGGAGACGGCGCCCTATTTTGGCGGGGCTGCCGCCGCCGCCGCGGCGGGGCTCCATCCGGCCGAGTTGGGCTCGTTAGCCGGCGTCGACCGCGAGATGGCTCTGCACACGCATCAGTTCTCGGAGATCGCGGCGGCCGAGAAGAGCCGCGGCCGTCTGGAGAGTTTGCCGGCCGCGCCGGCGGGTCCGGCCGGCGGCAAACCCAAGGCGGGCCACCTGTGCCTGTACTGCGGCAAGCTCTACTCCCGCAAATACGGCCTGAAGATCCACATGCGGACTCACACCGGCTACAAGCCGCTCAAGTGCAAGGTCTGCCTGCGGCCTTTTGGCGACCCCAGCAACCTGAACAAGCACATCCGCCTGCACGCCGAAGGCAACACCCCCTATCGCTGTGAGTTCTGCGGCAAGGTCCTAGTCAGGCGCCGAGACCTGGAAAGACACGTCAAGTCCCGGCATCCGGGCCAGAGCTTGCCCAAGGGCGGCGCCGAGGAACTCCAGGAGCCAAAGACAGACAACGAGAGCGACGTCGACGTCTGCTTCACGGACGATCAGAGCGATCAGGACACCGGCAGCAGTGGGGGCGGCGGGGGCGGCGGCTGCCGGGCCAAAGAGCAGCAGTGAAAAATAAAACGAACGGTGGGGGGGGGGGGGTAGGGGGCGGGTCGGACACGACACGGGGGTGATCAAAGCTGCTAACCTCGTCGGAATGAATCCTCTCCGTCCGTCCGTTCGCTCGGAGAAGGAGCTGCTGAGTACAATAATCGATATACCGTACCCCAGGGCTAGAAAAAGGAGGAAGCTGTTCGCCCAGCTGGTTAAGTTTAGGGCAGAGGTGAAATTCAGCAGGTTCTAACCTGTAGTAAATTTTCTAAGCAGTTCGGAGAACCGGTTGTTAAAAGGAATCTCCTTTTGTTTTTTTCCACTTTGCAGGGTTAATCCTGTAAGGAAGGCAGGAAAGAAACATTCTGGTGGTGTTTCTAGCCTAATCTTTATTGCCCTGCTTACAGAAACTGCCCACCCAGTCACATGACCCCCAGTCATGCCCACAGAACTGGTAATAAAAAAAAATGAATTCCATCACTAGTCTGAATGAAATCCTCATCAAAACTTTTGGGGCTTTTATGGTTTAGGGCAGGGGAGGGCAATTATGGCTCCTTCATGACTCATGGACTTCAACTGCCAGAATTCTGGGAGTTGAAGTCCAGTCATGAAGGATCCGTAATTGACCACCCCTGGTTTAGGGGTTATTTTTAAGGTCTGTCCTTAAATATCAGCTGGGCATCTGCTTTCCTCAGTGGATGGATTCAGTCAGCCTCAGCCAAGAGGAGGCAATGGCAAAAGTTTGCAGAGCTGACCAAAACCTTTTTTGGCACTTCCCGTTCAAAGGTTTTATTTGCAAAAGGGAAGTACACCAGGGAAGCGTAATCCCGAAGCTGCTCCATCCAATTTTCTAGGTTCCTGGCAGGATTGATCAGCAAGTGGTTTGGGACTGCAGAACAAGCTCTGCTAAAAATGTGATTGGTGAGTTTGTAATTGTGTGTTGTGCCAATGGCTGTACTTTTATCAATGGATGATAGTGCCAAGAGGTTCAGGTTATCTTTGGAAGCAACTTTCACTTAGGTTATAGCCTAAATTGTATTTGAGTGTGGACTGATTTCTGAGTAAATGGTATAAGATTGGCCTGTTGCCATTTTCATCCCTTAGGTTTCTCTGGAGAACTATCCAGCTGTTTCACATGTCACAATGGACTGGATAATTCTTAGGCCATTTTGCAATCATCTTTGTCGAAGTATAAAAGCCTGACAGCATTAGTGTTTTTCTGGCAGAAAAATGTTTGGATGACATTGTAAATCATTAGTGAGGAAAGGAATGTAGTTTCCACACTAGCAAACTTTATGTAGCCAGCTGTTTTATTACTTTGAAGAGAATTTTCATTGCTACAGGAACGTATACACTCACTAGTCACTCTACACAGAGAGCTATTTGGATCATCACACCCATATAATTAGGGACTGAGGGTTATTTTTATAATATTTTAGAACCAGGCATTTGGCTGCGCTCTAAGCATATTTAATGAAACCTTAAAAGTGTCACTTGCAGTATTCAGATTCCAGCAGTAAAACACCCTGACTCTCATGGTATTGTTGAACATTCTACCAATTCATCAACAATACTTTTTGGGCTACTGGTTCCTGCCCCTGGTTTGATTTATTCTATCATGGCTTCACTTTCACTGAAATGAGCAAGTTGGGAAAGGGATGTTGATGTAAAAGTAGATGAATGAACTCAGGGTGAAAATGTTTGTAGTCTGTTTGGAAAGTGACATTAAGATATGTTCAAAAGGAAAACCACACTTGGAATCATGCATCAAATTCTGGTCATCACAATATAAAAGAAACTTGAGACCCTAGAAACAGTGCAGAGAAGAGGGGGAGACACGGTGGCAGTCTTCCAGTACTTGAGAAGCACAGAGAAGGGGTTGACCTATTCTCCAAAGTACCTGACAACAGGACAAGAAGGTAACCTGTGGAACATCATTAAGGAGAGAACTAAAGAGAAATTGGCTGATAGTTAAAACAATCAGTGGGACAACTTGCCTCCAGAAGTTTTGGAGGTTTTCATCACCTTCATCACGGGAGGTTTTCAAGAAGAAACTGGACAGCCATTTGTCCAGAATGGTGTAGGGTCTCCTGCTTAAGCAGGGGGTTGGACTAGAAGACCTCAAAGGTTCCTTCCATCCCTATTCTATATTCTAAGGATCTTTTTCTGAGGGAAGAAACAGCTCCAAACACCATTACTTGCAGAGTATTAGTTCAATACACTGAGAATCTTAGAACAACCTATCTATTCCTTTCCATAACTTTTTTAAAATGTGCCTTTTTGCCCGCAGATGATAAGTTAGCTTTCCCCACTCATTTGTTCTGGCCAGCACTAAGATATTTTGATGGAAAATCTGCATTTAAAAAAGTATGAACTTTATTCAATATACAAAACATTGCTGGCCACAATAGCCCTTTTCTACTTAAAATACACTTTACACAACTTCAATATCATTTACAGGCCAAAATGTGTGGGTTTACTTCTGATTTAACCTTTTTATTAGCCCACAGGGAGGATAAATGATAGGATGTCAGCAGCCTGACCTACTCTCCCATTACAATTTATTTATAACAGAATACTATAACATTTGTAAAATACATGAAAGCATGACCCCTCAAGCACGCTCAGTATCATTTTCAAGAAAATACTTTTTTTGAATTTTGTAGACAACATGTGTATGCTTTATAATGAATGGTGTACAGTGGAAAGTATTTTTGTCTCAATTACAGGTTGTCATTTTTAAGACAATAAAGTTATTGAACTATTGTTTAACTTCTTAGACTGTTTTTTTGTAAAAGCATTTAAAACTTCACTACAATATAGCATCAACAGAAGTTTAATTAAATGCATTTGATTTATGTTAACTGGCACTTTCATCTTAACAATTTCTTTCAAATGAAGGAAACACAATTGCTGTCTTCACATAACATCTTGACCAATTACAATAACAATCTAGCAACTTCATTTGCAAAATATACTAACTCTTTTTGTTGTTGTTGTTAATGTTGCTTAGTTTATTTTTGGTTTATCTATTATGCCCACCACACCAATTTGATTAGATTGAGTTAACTAAATGGATTAATTCATTAGGCAGATTACAGTTAAGTGATTTATTTCAGGAAGCCAATAATAACGTTTTAGGAATTTGAATAGAAACATCAGATGTGGATCAAGACTTGTACTGAAGGCACACCAATGATATCAGGTGTGGGAAAACTAAAAGCAGTGAATTGGACCCAAAGGTTGAATCCTTACTCACAATTTTGAGCAAGAGCTAAGGAATTCATGCGCTTTGGTACAGATCCTGCATTCTTTTGGCAGATTCTTAATACAAACATGTAACGTTGTATTTTTCTGATGCTGCTACATAATGGACTGCAGTCTGTTCATTACATCAAATGATGTAATGTGGTAACATTGACAGAAAATGTCTGTGGTAACAAAACCTTCTCTATGATTTCCTCCAGTCTCAGATCTAATTTCTTGACAGGTTAATAAGCAAACAAATAAAAATGTCAACATATTCTGGGATTTCCTATTTTTCTTTTTAAATTAATTTAAATGGTAATAACACAAGCTTGATACCTTGAACTTTGGTAGCTTCCCTCCTGAAGCAATAACTGATAACTCTCTCCCCCATAGAATTAAAACCATTAGAAAATAAGAGATTCAAATCTTAAACTAGGGAAGTTTTGCAAGGGCAAAAGCATTTTAACAATCCATTTTTGTGGGGATAATTTTTCCGGACAACATATTTGATTTTCGACTATATGTGCCAGACTCCAAAATGTATGCATTCATAAATCAGGGGAAAAGGAGAAGCTCAGAATGCATGTTCCTGTTTTAAAAGACATTTATTTTTTAAATTTATATGGTGCTCACCTCACTATCCAAAGTGACTCTGAAAGGCTCCAAGGAAATTGATCAAAGGAAAGTGATTCAGAGCATGAGGAAGTGAGATCTGAAGCTTCTGGTAAAATGAGAGAGTGTTCTTTTTTCCAGCCAGATTGGTGGCTGTTCAGAGGCACAAATGACACTCTTTAAATATATTTCTGCTCCTTTGCCACAGATTTCAGTGGATATATTGAATGTTTGGACATGGGCAGTCTTGAAGCATAGTTAGCTTTTCTCGACTCAGAACTATGACCCAGCTTTCAAGGCCATTACATTCCTTAAAGCACACCAGCCATCACCCCCAGCTGGAGGGAGTCAGGTGTATGCTGTTGGGCTTTCGGAGAAAAACCAGCCCAATCTAAAAATGGCAATCCGAAATTATATTGATAATGAAATACCACTTGGTATTTCTCCTTTCCTTCGGTGGGTGAGGAGCAAATATTGAAACTATGCCCCCTTTCTTTTAAGAGCCCGAGCAGAAATCCCGAAGCTTTCAGGACCCCAAAACATTAGTCTCGTGAGCCGGGGAAGGGGAAATCGCGGCCCAGACAACCTGCAGCTGTTTTATGGGGAGCGCAACGCAAACTCTTGTGGTCTGAAAGCTCCGGGCTAGGCTCTCTCCAGATTACCAAGCGACTCCGTAACTCCTCACCGCAACTTGTGTCTGAACTTTCTCTCGACTTCGCGGTTTCTCCTGACGCCCATCAACAAATTCTGCAACATTTCAATGCGCGGCTCGGTTTGAACGGCGGATTGAAGGTAGGATCCACGCACTTTGCAGCGAAGTCACCGCCCCACCTCAAACATAAAAAGCAGACTAGCTTCAGGATTAGCAGTGATGATCTTATCTAGTTTGGGTAATGAAACGTCTGCAACAAATCAACCCAACTCAGAGAGCACTAAGGAATCCTCATTTCAACACTGAGGTTTCCAATCACGCTTGGCAAACAAAGAATTCCATTCCATTTCATCCCATTATTGGTACAAGGAAAAGTCTTGGAGCAGCGCGGTGGTCATTACGCCTTAAGCGTTCAGATGACTTCCTCAGCTCTCTGGATGCGCAGGGAAAATCATGAGAGAGATGGATGAAAGAAATGAAAGCCGTTGCGTCGGAAGAAGTCGATCCCCACCCCACTCCAAAACAGGAGGGGAAAGTGGGATCCGAGGCTGCCGACTTTCAGGCAGGGTCACCCTGCCAAAGAACCGACCGCGCCAAGGGCAGAATCACGCGTTTGCCGCAACAAGGAGGCGAGGAGTTAGCTCTAGTTAGAAAGATACACCCCCTCTCAGAGCTGGGGACTCGGGTAAACGGCCGCTGGAAACGCTCCGGGTGGTTAGTTGAGTCAGCGCCACATTTCTTTCCAGTAAAAGGAGAATATCCAAGTCAATATCCCAGCCCCTGGCCGGTCACCATTTTGCAGTGAATGGACCTGGTCGCTTTCGCCATTTCAAGCCATCGGGAGTTTCAGGCCTTCCTTCCTCCCGCTGGATTTTTGGTTCCTATTTAGGCTTGCGGCCCGCGGGCCGGATGCGTCACGCAGAGGCCGCGCCCAGCCCACTTCCGCGAATGGGGGAAAAAGCGTCATGAAACGTTGACGCGGTCCAGGGCTTACAGTTTGAGATCGAAGCCGAAGTGACTGACACCTTACTCGGTCTTCCATTCCTGTCGCAACCCCGAATAAGCCCTAGCATTTTATATTAAATAAATCAAGTGAATAAATTACGCAAACCAAATGCATATAAAAGTGAATCCTTAAGATGGCTTCCAGTATTTTATTCCAGTGCTGCAACCTTTGATTTCGACTGCTGCAACTCCTTGCTCTGCTTTTATTCAGAAAAAAAAAAACGTTTCTGTTGATCGCAAGTAGCCTAAGTAGTAGACAACAGTGGCCTAATATGGTACACCATGAACTGTGATTTATGCTTAGTGATATACCCAGTTTTTATAAGAGAGAGGGCCAAGATGGGAGAAAATAATCTTAGAACGGTGTTTCCCCAAGGACAATTGCTATGATAGAGAAGGTCCATTTCCTGGGTCCCCCTAAGTAAGGTCAGATTGTAGGAGGTCAGATTGTAGGAGATAGGTAGAAACTGGGGGATATAGGCAGATGAATATAGACTCAGAGTATCTCCCCCTTCTCATATCCCCAACTTAAACAACCTGTAACATGGATTTGAAACTTGCCAGTCCTATGGCAAATTAGTAATATTCATAAAAGCCCCAAGAGTTCTGATGAGGATTTCATTCAGACTAGTGGTGGAATTCAAATATTTATACTACCGGTTCTGTGGGTGTGGCTTGGTGGGCATGGCTGGGGGGGGGTCACATGACTGGGTGGGCAGTTTCTGTAAGCAGGGCAATAAAGATTAGGCTAGAAACAACACCTGAATGTTTTTTTCCTGCCTTCCTTACAGGATTAACCCTGTAAAGTGGAAAAAAACAAAAGGAGATTTCTTCTAACAACCAGTTCTCTGAACTGCTTAGAAAATGTACTAATGGTTCTAGTGAACCTGCTGAATTTCACCTCTGATTTTAGACATGGATTTTCTACTCCATGCATTTTCTGTCAATGTACTTTGAGCCGCTGTGCTAAATGGGGATGTCTGAAGCTGCTGACTAACAAAATTGAGGTGTGTGTGTGATTGGCCTACAGTCATTCAACTCGCTTCAAGATTAAAGGTGGACTAGAACCTGAATCTGTCCATTCAGCATCCAGCATCTCCTCTCCCTCTCCCTCCCTCTCTCCCTTTCTTCTGCAATATCTTATTAACAAATTAGGGATTATTTCAGGCACTTTGGAGGATGTTGGGCTCCTTCCTTCCTTCTCTCCCTCCCTCCCTCTTTCCTGCCTGCCTCCTGCCTGCCTTTCTATCTTTCTGCCTTGAAGTGGAGGGGGGGGGGGCTGATATGCTGTGGTCTATGGGATTGCAAAGGGTCAGACATGATTTAGCAACTGAACCACTATGTTTCATAAGCCTAGGAGTTTCCTGGAGAGAGAGGCAAGATGAAAAAAGTCAAGCCAGTGATTCCCAGAGGCCATGGAGTCAATGAAAGTCTAAAAGTAGCTGGTCAGATTGCAGACGGTAAGCATTTCATTGAAAAAAGTGGAAGTCATTAACAGTGATTTACAAATGCAAACAAAGTCCCAGATTTAATCTTCTTGACACAATATTTCTGAACCAAAATTATAGAGCAGTTCAAAAATTTTATTATATATTTTCCAGATAGCAAAAGATGCAATTGCAAGATGCTTAGAAGAGCACAGAAGAAGAACGTGACAAGCGTTTTGCTCTGTAAGCTCTGATAACCCACAGTTCAATTTTGATGAAGCTAATTAGACATGATCTTCCAAAAATATCCTAGATGGAACATGTGTGGGAGCCACTTGGAACCCTTCAGTGGAAGTGCACTCAAACTGGTATGAGAAATTACAACCATTTAACCTAGTTAAATGGGATTCATATGTTATTTTCTTGCAGGGCTAATGATAGTGGAGAATATGTGCACCTTAGTACTGAAATGTTCAGACCTTAGTATTTTCTGAACTTCATTTTTTTTCTTGTAAGCATTTCATTATCAGACTTGGTAACTTTGTAGGTTCTTTAATGCAAGGGGGGGAAGATTTTCTGGTTTTTAAGCTGTGGTAATGATGATGTTATCAATTTTAGTAATGAAATGTTTACAAGAAAAAAAAGGTCAGTGAATATGAGATCTCAACAGTCATGTGCAGCATATGTGCAGCAGATTTGAGCACACCCACTTACAGACAGCTTTTGTGAATTTCAATAAGAAAAAAAGGCCCTTATTAATAATATTTAGATGTTAAATTCAGATTTAGATCCTAAATCCAGTTCATTCAGGATCTTAAAAATTGCCTTTTTCACAAGTGATGAGAAACTATAGTTTCCAGCTTTGTGAAGTTCCCTGATGAATTAAGTGTTGCAGTAAGCATTAGCAATAGGGGTATTATTTTTAAATAATGTTTGCAAACCTTTTTTTAAAAAATGCAGGATAAATATTGCCTTGGGAAAGAGGATAACTGTGGTATTCAGCTGAACAGAACTGGGACATTTCAGGCAGAGAGAGAAAAACTGATTTGTTTTTTATATCAAATGTATTACAAAATGCATTCTTTTCCATTTGTAAAAATAAGATTTTTACATATACAGCATGCAAAAGGAAGAACATTTTCTTCCTATTAATGTTATATATTTGTAAAATGAAATTTTACAATATGGAACAACAAAGACAATTCAGTGACTTTATTAGGTAAAAGGAAAGTCAGTTTCCACATTCATGTAGAAAAAGCCAGTACCTTTTAAATTGTTATTTTATATAAACTGGTTTCTGTAACCCTGCTGAAGCACTTGACATTCCATGTTATTAATATTTACTTATACTGAAATGAAAAATTAATGAATAATTAGGTTTTTTCTCTAATAATTTATTAGGAAACATGCCCTTCTGAAAGAAATTTGATGTGTTTTTAAGCAAAGATGGTTAAAGCTGAAGTTGAAACTGGGAAACACAAGAGTTAAGTGTAGGGAGAAGAAAAAAATCTGAGAATTCTCTTAGAAACCTGGAATTGATGGAACAATCTCTGACTGAATTAAACCCAACAGTTGTTTTAGGGCAAGAAACAGCAATGGTCAAAGAGAGTTCTGAATTCTTCTGCTTCCAGAAGAAAAGAAAAATAGCATTAAGGATGATGTCAAACATAAGTCAGAACGATTTCTGTGGCATCACCTGGAGGTAAACAGGAATATGTCAAAATGAGGCTGAACTGCATTTGAGTTCACTGGACCATACCAAACAAATTTCAGCAGCAACAAAATGCTTTCAGGTATGTTCAGAATCAATCCAGTGAAATATTTTCCCTGCACCATCCGGGATTTTGTATTATCTATTTGTTCCTTGCAAAAATTGCAGAAATAAGGGTCTTGCCAATAGGGTGACATAATAAAGGAATTGTATTAACATTATGAAAATATGTAATTATTTTCAAATGAGTATACTATAGGGGGGAGGTTGATAGATAGGCCTACATTCTTGGTGGGGATTATTAATGCTATTCAATATGTTCTATACTTGATGCAGTATGTCATAGATCAATGGTGGTGAACCTTTTACTTACCGAGGGCTGAAAAGTACATGCTTTACTCATGCCATCCACACTTGTGTGCGGCTCCTCCATGTGTGCTGCATGTGCAACTGCACCATCTGCACATGCATGCAGCTTTTGCATGTGCAATGCACATGCGCTGCATGCAGGCACTCACACATGAGCAATCTCGTGTGCATGCGCAGGAGAGCTTCAAAGACCAATTGCATACATACACAGCTGAAACCCAAAGACCAGCTGGCTCTCTGCAATCGTGCATGCATGCATGCGTAATCGCATGTGCATGCTCAGCTGGAGGTAAGTTGGCCAACAGCTTGTGTGCCCTGCAAGAAGGCTCTGCATGCTACCTGTGGCACCTGTGCCATAGGTTCACCATCATGGTCATAGATTATCTGTTAGGAAAAAGAATCCTAGTTGCATCCACTTGGTATTCTACTACTACTACTATTACTACTACTACTACTCCTACCACTACTGCTACAAGATCCAAAGCATTTTAAGGACAACTTGCCTGATCAGAAACAGACCATTTTGCCTGCTTAATAATTGGCACTTATCCACATATTTGTGTTATACTACTACAACTCTTCTCACATGACTGATTACTTATTCCAACATTTATTCTTGAACTAGATTGCAATTGCCATTCTACCAAAGTAAGACAAAAGATAGAAGAATTGCATCTTTAAAACAGCTCACAAGACTATTTCAATGAGAAAAAGCTTTGCAGTCAAGCATGTAGCTTGGTTTACTAATAAAGTATTTCGATTTTTCAGTTTTCTAGATTAATTCCTATTTCTCAACTGCCATTAAAAGTCTTCAAAGTATCCCATAGCTATTTTGCTGGTAGTTTATAATTTGGGGTGTGTTTGTGTGTGGTGGCATTATAAACCTCCACTTAATGAATTTCATCAATCATTTGAAACTGTTTTTGAGAAGTGCTTCAGGAATATTCACACTGTTCTGTTTTGGCTCGGTGTAACTAATTCTTATCAGCTTCGGCTGCTGTTGTGCTTTTTCAAATTGTATTTGGAATTGAGTGGCAAGAGAAGGAGTGTGTTACGGACTTCAGTCCCAGTGCTTTTAGATCTGTCAATGACACTGCTTACAGTACTCATTTTATGGGTGCAAAATTAGCATTCATTAGAAGGACCACCTTGGGATTACTGAATGAAACCCCTTTATCACTGTCAATATCTTTCAGGATTTTATGAATAGCATTTATAATTAAAAACAGCATCTCTGTGCTGTTGTTATAGTTACATTTTAAGGGAGTGGAAATTGGATGGGATTTCCACAACAGGGTATGTCAGAAGCACGGAAAGCAGCAACTAAACACTTTGAATGGGTTAGTGCTAATGATCTGAGGAGCACTTGAACACTCTTGTTTAGGATAGATGCTGAGAGATCTGAGATATATTTGAAAGAGCAAAACTATTATATGAAATCTGGTATAGCTAGCACACACACTCTCATCTATTACGTTCAATTTTACCCTTATTTCATGTAAAACTTCTGTTGAGGGAAAAGAGTGTACCAGTTTCAACAGAACCTAAAATAAAACATAGAAGTCATGTTTTGGGGGGAGGATGAGGAGAAGAAGAGAGAAATTCCTCCTCTGGCATCCAAATATTTAGAGAGAAACAGACTAGTTAAAGCAGACAGAGGTTGTAACTTTGTGATGGAAGGCCCACCCTTTTTTCATATGCCTGCCATTTTTACTTTTTTTTTCTTTTTTTTGCTTCCCTTGTGGTTGCTCCTGAAATGAAAAAGGCTATGGGCTACAAAGATCAAAACCCACTATGAGTGACAGATTTTTGGCCACATCACTTGGCACGATGAGGCAGCTACCAGAAGTAGGGAACCCATAGTGACAGGTTCTATCGAATGTGACTTCTCTTATAATTCCTTCATACAGAATGCACAACTTTTTTTGCGCTGAGGTCAATACTGGGTTGTTGAGTAGCAAACCTGAATCTGTACAACAAAGAAGGTTGAGATAAAGATGTAGGCAAAATCAGGGAAACACCCCCTTCCCCAAGTTAGATATGATTGAATTCACTTTTAAATGCCATTAACTAAACCCAATTAATAGTACTCCATATATATGTCAGGGTTTTCTTTTTGTGAGATTCAGGATAATGTCAGGGTTCCACACAACATCAGCAATGCAATCAGAACTCCAAAGAAATGAAAGTCCTTAGAATAAGATTTTATTGAAGACATTGTAATATGTAATAATCTGGAGAAATCCTGAATCTGACATTCCCTGGCTTTCTCCACCTAAGTAAAGTGAAGGTTGCACCCTAATATTTATTACATGTCAATTTCTCACCAAGCCCTTCAAAGAAAGTTCCAATGTTCACTTCAGGCCCTCCTCTTGCAGGTGTCCACAACCCAAAGAAGATTCTCATGAGAAATGTGTTAGAAAGAATGCATAATAGAAAACAGCCTCCGACTCAGTTCTATCAACCCCCACTCCCCCAACTTGTTGGCCTTGGTAAAAATGTGTCAGAGCTAAAAGGTCTATTGTAATAATTGCAAAAGCACCAACTTATAAATTTTCAGCACAAAAGTCTCCTTTTAAGCTTGACAATATACTTAAGAATTTGATCATGTTAAAAGTTATCACTCATTGAGAATATTTAGAAGGGTTTTGGTACGGTTGGACAAGAGTTTTGTGGGCTAGATGTGGCTGCCACCATGAGAACACTCTAAACTCTATCATATCTCTTTTAGTCCATCACAGGCATTTAAGTTGTTATTATCAATCCAATGAGATTTGGTTTATAGCTCAAAAGGGAAGCTTGTATTTTGCCTCTCCAGCAAAATGCTGGTTATTGTCCAAAAAAAAAAAGAGAAACACAGCCAAAAACCAGTTATTAAAACAGTTAATTCGGTGAGCTGATCTTCCATTTTCTGCAGGAATAAGCACCCAAACAAAGACTGGCTACAGATATATGTGATGTTGGGCACTTCTTTGTATTAGACTGACTTCATCTCTTGCCTGTACATACTTTTACCTAATTAAAGGTGACTTTTATGAAAGAAGCTATTGTATTCTAAAGAAACTGTCATGGTAGAGAAAGAAAGAAGGGAAGGAGGGAGGTTTTCAGCTATTGGCTTTCTGTTTCCATATCAGAAAAATCCTTGTCATCAAATCATACAGCATGTTGGAAGATTGTGAGTTCTCTTGTTTTGCCCTTCTTTCTATATAGTTCAGTTTCATTTTTCCAGTCTATGGCTGTACAATGTCGTGTGAGCACATACATAAACTAGACTGCAACCTACTGGCACTAGTCTAATTAAAAAACTCAGGAGACACCACTATTTTCATGGCATCGTTCATGTCCAATAAGGCTACTAGAAAGCTTTATGAGGGGAAAAAATGACAACCAGATTCAATAAACAGTTGCAGTGATGTGGGAAAAGGCATCAGTGTTCCTTACAAAACTCCTTTCCCTTTCTATCTTCAAGGAACTGCTCATGAATGTCCTTCCAAATTCTCTGCAAATTTTATCACTGTTTCTTGCCAAAGAATGTATATTCCACCCAAGGCCATGAGTTCCGTTTTTCCAAATTGTGTTCTAATTCTGTGGAGGAAGTAAAATCAGATTAACTTCAGAATTGTTCACATTGTATAGATCTCTTTCCAAGATCCCTAAATTACTTAAATGGCTTTTGCCTACCTTTAAAATAAGCAGATATTGTAAAATCGGTATTGTACTCCCTGAAGAGATTTACCTTATGAGGGTTGTTAGCACTGCATCATATCGTATACTAATAGTGGTGACTGTGTTAAAAGCACATTTAAATTAATTGTATTTACCTCTTTACCTTAATAAAATCTATTTTCTAAAATTCATTTGGGAAACATTAGCATCAGTGGGGAGTCCATAGGTAAAGCTGAAGTGGATGTATTTCATACACCTAATTTAGAAAGACTGAAATTGCAGTGCTAAATTACAAACAGAAATGTTATTATAATGAATGCATTAGAGGAAACTGAGCTCCCTTTGCAACTTCTAATTTTATACTCATGAGAAAAAAAAACTCATTTACTTTAGCTGCCCAGAAGTTTTGAGCAAGAATGATTTGGAAAGGACAAATTGGAAGAGTGTTTTATTAGAGACAGTATCATAAACTCAGACCTTTGCAAATGGACATTAAATTCTCTTTCTGTTCCAGAGAACTTAATTTATGAATGCAGTACCACCACTACATAAGTCAATGAATGTTTTTTTTTCAGTGTTGGCTTCAATATGCTTTCAGGATTTTTGTACAGATAAAAGGCAAGATTTATAGATTTTTTATCTAATTCTCAGACTATTCTTTCTGGAATAAATTAGGGTATCTCCATACAGTAATCTTATATCTTAAAAAACAAACAAGCATGAAAGATATGGATATATTTCTATAGATATTATCCTTGGGTTATAATGGCAATTGGAACCAGAATTTCAATTTCAAATTTTTTCTCATGCCCCATTTGTTGTGCTGCTGCCTGACTTCTGTGGCTGCTCATGGCCAGATGCCACATGGTACATCGTGCTAGTGCTACCATTTGCAATAGGACTCTGCGTGGTGCATCACACTGGTGCCACAGCTCACGTGCACAACACACCATGCAACCTTCTGCCATGAATAGTGGCACAGGCATGACAAGCCATGCAGTGTCTGGCCGCGAGCGGTGGCACTAGTATGATGGCCCATGTGGTGTCTGGCTGTGAGCAGTCACAGAAGTCAGACAGTAATACGACAGATGTTGGTACACTGGAGGCCTGGCTGTGATGGTCCTCAGGTAAGCAGGTAAGGCACCACCCAAAAATAAGACCTAGTTCTTATTTTGGAGCCCAAAAGAAAATAAGACTGGGTCCTATTTTCGGGGAAACATGGTATGTATTTAATGAGTAAATAACCATAGAAGGACTGGGTGCTTTATTCTTCCTTATTATTTAGTACAGAAACCAAGCAGACTGCTTTCCCCTCCATATGTAGCCCACAATTTAGAATTCTTGGAGGAGAAGTGGAAGCTCTTGTCTCTGGTTGGAAACAAACAAACAGCACAGGCTGTTTTGATTTTATTTACAAGATGCAGATAGTACGGAGCAATTTCTGCCTCCTGTTCTCCAGATGCCAGTAGAGGGACTGTAGTTCTCCAGTCTTCTAACTCTGCGGCTGATTTGCTGTTGAACTGACCTTGTTATTAGCCTATCATGAGATGTGATGTTGGCTAAATTTGGCTGGTTTCAAAAAAGAGTTGGAACAACTCATGGAAGTCATAGGAACCAATGGTTATTAGCCTTGATGGCAACATGACTACCTCTTGAAGGCCATCTTCAAGTGGGAAACTGGTTGACTTCTTTGTCCAGCTGGTTGGACCACTGCAAGAAAAGACTGTTGGGTTAGATGGGCCAGCAGTCCAATGCAGTAGGGCCATATTTATGTTCTTATTTTACCAATTCCTAGACAAATTTGTAGCAGAATACCCTTCTCCCATTTAGTTTCAGCTGGCTACTACAACCAGTCAGGAAGACAGCACTTTCAGTTTGTACCAATAGAGGAGATTGTTTGTAGCTCAGGGTTGAAATGAGGGGTCCTTGGTGGTCTCCGAGTTTGGTTGTTTTTTTTTACAGACATTTCATTATCCAAACTAGATAACATCATCAGTGCTAGTGTGCATCATAGTACTCATTATGTTATCTAGGTTAGGTAATGAGACATCTACAAGAAAACAACCAAGCTCAGAGAACACCAAGGACCTCTCACTGTCCATTGTAGTACTACAAAAAGCAAAATATTTACTGATTTTATACAGCTTTGGAACATGTGGAATATTGATGCTTGGGAACTTTTGGAAAACTTTCTGAAAAGAAAGATAAAATATGTACTTTGTTCAAATTGATGGAGCACTTACATAATCAGAAAAGAAGGGCACGCACTTAATAAATAAAAATAAATAATAAGCACCTAGGACTGGTGCTATATTATTACAGCCGTGATTGCATTTTGTACAATATTTAAGGTATTTACTGTACTATATACACCATGTGGGAATCTTCTTTATCAGAGACTATAGAAATAGATTAAATAAGTATCTGGGATACAGAATAAAGGATGGTTTGCCTCTGTAACAGAGCTATCAACATTGAATAAGAGTATGAATATTTTATGGAAAAAATATGTAAGGCGGTGAACAGTCATCCATATGAAAACAGGTTTCCTGTAACGCATGCCTAATCTAAAAAGCAAATTATCCAGGTCCTTTGCCATTTCAGAATGTGCACAGAAAAGAAAAACTGTATTAAGGGGTATGAAAAAAAACAAGGAAAACATCTTACTTCACTCTACCAAACCTGAAGAAATAATACCACCTCTCATTGAAAATTTTGTTGAGTTGGTCTGCATGCTTCAATTGCTGGACCATGCCTCCGCTCTGCAATATTCACACTGCCAGTCCTATGACTGGTGGCTTTATCTACAGTCGTTTAAAAAGGTCAATGAGAGCTGAACCAGAGAAAGTGATAGGAATGAATGAATTCACTGCATTTTAACAGCATTAGTAAATATGGAGCTGTTACGGAATGGACCGGAGCACTTAGACATGCAAAGCCTGTTTTCTCTCTGTTCCTTTGTCTCAATGCGTGAAATACATGGCCTGAATTCTTTCAAATTGCTGCTCTGAAAGAAAGCAGACGGTCCATTATGCTGACCTTTTAAATTATTCAATAGCCTTACCGCCTTGCAATCCCTTTCAAAATGCCAGTTGAAGTATCATATCAAATCGGTTAGCCCGGCCAATCCAAATATCAGGTCTCTAAAAAGGTTACTGTGTTCAAACAGGCAGTTGTCTTGACAGACAGCTAGGACTGAGCAGCTGCTTATTGACATTATGTGTGGTCAATGAAGATACGTAAGCAACCCCTGACAAGTTTGTTATTAAGACCAATGACAATGACAATCATAACAGAGCCAGGAGTGACCCTATTACCTATGTGAAGATATTGTGTATGAACCTTTTGTTGTGGCCTGCCAGCTGCCAGCAGAGCTGTCAGCAGGCTTTGACAGTGAGGAGGTTGTGGAGGAACTTGGGCCAGTCCTGGAATCTGGCGAAGGCTCTGATGGGTGCTCTGCGTTGGAGTCAGAGATGGGGCCAGTGTCCTCTGACATTTGTCAGCTGCCTTCAGAGTCGGAGATCAGTGGGGAAGAAGAACAGCTGGAGCCTGTTCCAGATGCGTGTATGTGCAGAGCTGTCAGAGAAGGGAACAACTAAGGAGAGGGGTCGACTCGGAAGTAAAGGCACAAGTGGACGCTGAATGGCTCCTCCCATAGGGAATAAATAGGAGCAAAAGGTGTTTGTAGGAGACATTTAGTTTGCTTATTATTGTAAAGATTTGCTTATCTGAATTCGTGCCTCACAGAGACTCCTTGCTAGGTATTTCATTTTACAGTGTTGCGACTGGAAGCTCTTGGCCTGGCAACTATCCAAGGATTGATAATGTTTGTTTTGGCAATAAAACCTTGAAAGGTTTATTGCTGGGACTTTTCTGGATGTGAATGATAGGAATTCAGATTAACCAAATAAAAAGGTTTTTTTTTTTGGGACAAGGAGTCTGTTTCGTGATTCTGTTAAGCCTGGGTCAGAACACCTTTCTTGAAGAGCTCAAAGGGAGAGTTTCTGGTTAGCTTCCCTTCCTGCATGAATTAAACTGGTTGTGACCTCAGAGAAGGCTTTCTACTAATACATGCTATGGCTGGAGGAAAAGAGGAGGCATAATAAGACAGCCAGATGATCTGCAGGTCCAGGGCAAAGATATTTCCTTATCATTGGCAGAGGTCATATTTATGCTCAGAACTAGTGATTGGAGATTTCTTTCAAGCCTGGGAAATAGGAAGCATTCTCCCTACACTTAAGGGCTTCTGGAGAGCCGAACAAGCACTGACCAGTCTAGTTGGCCAGCCAGGTTTGTCATCCAACACAACTGTCCATTCCTCCTCTTGTTTGATGTCCAAGGCAGCCACAATCCTTTGCCTGGCTCTGTGCGTTTGGTTAAAGACACAGGAAGTGGCAGAGACACAGCATCATTCTCTGCTCATTTTATGTATCTCAATTAATTTACTCTCCTTCGTTCCCCATGTGGATGCCTCTGATTTCATCCTCAATCAAATAAATATCTAACCCCAAAGTCTAGATGCCAAATTAAAAATATTAAGTCAAATAACCCTACTAATAAAACATAGGAACCATAATAGTCCCATCTTGGATATGTATTAGAATTTACATGAATATCGTTCCCTATACTTTTGTTATTAAATCTCTTAAATGATTCAGTTATCATCAGTGGAATCTGGTCATACATGTATGTCCTTCCTTCCTTCCTTCCTTCC
>JAEANM010001882.1:1928-26130 GCA_017656035.1 Myanophis thanlyinensis
CACACACACACACACACACATGTCAGGAAATAAGGAAACACAGTTTGGATAGCTACCATTTTGAATACCTGGAGTTTGTGGCATGCTGATTTTTAAACTTGTCATTTTTTTTTACCTTTTGTCATTTTTCACTCCAATTTGATACCAGATTTTAATATGAAAATGCTTAGAAATGTAAGAGAACCACCTTTAACTTTAGCAAAGATTGTGGCTAGTCAAAAAATAAAACTAATAACAATAACCTTTTCATAATCGTTTCTACAGTTCTGTAACTAAGAAAGTGTGTATTTACACAAGCCTACTTGTACACATTCAGCACCAGCTACCGTAATTATGACCCAATTATCAGCATCTCTCTCAGCACTTGCCAATAATTAGTTTTAAAGCATATAGGCTGGTCCAATTAGTAGAAATAAAATTGTGGGATGCTACATGAAAAATATTTTTTTTCATCCAGGAACTACCTCTTCTATTTTTGCTTCAAGTTTTAAGACAACATACAGCTCCATGCAAAATACATTACATAAATAAATTACCCATAATAGTGTTGAAAAAAATAACTGGAAAAATAATTTCATTTGGATCCTCTTCTTCCTTCCTTTTAACCTTCAACTTTAATCAACTATGTGACTCTCCCTTTTAAAGTACTTTTGTGAATGGACCTTTACACTAAGAAGGAAGCAAAACCCATAATGGTGCATGAACACTATCCTGAGAGATCAGGATATATCTGTCCTAATGTCTGGATATATTTGGAAAGTTCCCAATTAGTTCAATGGAGAAATCATTCATTCTCCTGCACTCATCAGTTATTTGGTATATAAAGCAAGTCAGGTATAGTTGATGAATATTAATGGCTGCAGCTCAGTGTCAGTTTTAAGCATCATGACAGCCATTGTGTTTGCCAGAAAGATACAGGTGTTTTGCAAATTGAAAAGGACATTACAAATGTATACCACAGCCACTGTATCTGCCCTATTTATCCCCCCCCCCACGGCCCCCAAAATATCAGGCCAAAAATATCTCCTTCAAGACAATTCTTCTTACTTTTCAGTATGCATTACATGAAATCCCCCTCCCACACTATCCTTCATATACTTTATTTGATGGATCCATTTCAATTGTATTATCTGTTTATTTCAACCTATTTTACACTTGATAATTTTTATTTGTGGACTTCTTTACATACATGATTTTGCAAGAACTGACTGCCTGATAACTGGGTCAAAAATAAAGACACAAACAGTGAAAGGAAAAAAAGGGAGAAAAATCTCACCTTTTGTGAGGTTTCGGTTGATGGTCTCCTGAGACATACTGTGCAGCCGCTTCATGTAATCTTCACTATACCAGACCCTCAGCCTCTCCCCTGGCCGGATGTCCCGACAAGTCCGGAAATAAATCCTCTCACTGTGCTGAAATGCCATTAGGTTCTGCTCTCGCTCCTCTCGAGATATGGCCACATACCTAGGGACAAGGATGAGGCAGGTTTTGACTTATAAAGAGGCTGAATAGAACCTTAAGCCACAATTGTAGCAGGAGTGACCTTCAAAGAGAGCCACAGGAACAGAAGTATTGGATGGCATGAATAATGACATGTGAAGAAACAGAACTGTAAGAAAATAATAGGCACCCTTAAGGAATATTAAATAACTTGTGGAGATTAGCATAGACCAGTGGTAGAAAACCTTTTGCATCATCAAGTGCCGTCCTTCGTGTCGGAAGGCCATGCCAAACTGTCCCATGAGCCATGCGCAGCCCCGCTGGCTCCACATCCCGTTCTCGCGCTTCTCACGTGCAGCCCCCGCAGCGAGTTCTTGTGCACCATCGCGTACTAGCCAACTGGCTTTTGGCATGCAGGAGCGCCAAAACCCAGAAGCGCAGGATCCCAGTGTGGCACGCATGAGCGCTCAATGAACAGCTGGCCATCGTGCATGCACATATTGGAAACTGGACATTCAGCTCTTGGAGCACACGTGCACACTGGGACGCTGTGCTTTTGGTGCTCCCGCGTGGCAAAAAACAACTGTCTAGTGTGTGACGGAGCACAAGAACTGGTTGCGGGGGGGCTGTGTGTGAGGGATGCGGGATGCGGAGCCAGCGGGGCTGCACATTGCATGCAGGATGGTTGGTGTGCCAGAAAGCTCGTGGGATGGTTTGGCATGCTATTTCCGGCACGAGTTCCATAGGTTCGCCACCACTGGTATAGGCCTTATTGTTCCTGTTCAGGAAAATATCTTAATTGCTAAATATTACTAATTTACAAATTTCTGTGTTTATTATTACTAATTAAAGATAGTTAAAATAAGAGTATGTTTCAGGATTTCTAAGACAGTCCTGGTTCAGATTTAACTAAAATTGGTTATGGTTGTTGCAGACTTGGTTTTACATCTGTGTTGTAGAACCAGAAAGTTGTAATTAGAAGAACTGAAGTTGTACAATATTCTATGAATAGAATAGAACAGAACAGAATAGACTAACAGAGTGGGAAGGGACCTTGGAGGTCTTCTAGTCTAACCCCCTGCTTAGGCAGGAAACCCTACACCACTTTAGACAAATGATTCTCCAATCTCTTCTTAAAAACTTCCAGTGTTGCAACAATCACAACTTCTGGAGGCAAGTTGTTCCACTGATTAATTGTTCTCACTGTCAAGAAATTTATCCTTAGTTCTAAGTTGCTTCTCTCTTTGATTAGTTTCCACACATTGCTTCTTGTCCTGCCTTCAGGTGCTTTGGGGAATAGCTTGACTCCCTCTTCTTTGTGGCAGCCCCTGAGATATTGGAACACTGCTATCATGTCACCCCGAGTCCTTCTTTTCATCAAACTAGACATACCCAGTTCCAGCAACCGTTTTTTTATATGTTTTAACCTCCAATCCCCTAACCATCTTTGTTGCTCTTCTCTGCACTCTTTCTAGAGTCTCAACATCTTTTTTACATCGTGGTGACCAAAACTGGATGCAATATTCCAAGTGTAGCCTTACCAAGGCATTATAACGTGATCTAGATTCTATCCTTCTGTTTATGCATCTTAGAACTGTGTTGGCTTTTTTGGCAGCTGCAGCACACTGCTGGCTCATATTTAAATGATTGTTCACAAGGACTGCAAGATCCCTCTCGCAGTTACTACTATTGAGCAAAGTACCACATATATTGTACCTGTGTGTTTTTTTTTCTTGCCTAAATGTAGAACCTTACTTTTTTCACCACTGAACTTCATTTTGTTAGATAGTGCCCAATGTTCAAGTCTATCAAGATCCTTCTGTATCTTAAGCCTATCTTCTGGAGTATTGGCTATTCCTGCTAGCTTGGTATCCTCTGCAAATTTGATGAGTTCCACATCTATCCCCTCATCCAAATAATTGATGAAGATAATTGAAGAGTACTGGCCTAAAACAGAGCCTTAGGGTATCCCCCTGCATACTTCCCTCCATGAAGATGCAGTTCCATTGATGACTACACATTGAGTGCTGTTGGTTAGCCAGTTACAAATCCATCTGATGGTGATGCTGTCTAATCCACATTTTTCTGTTTTGTCAAGTAGTAGGTTATAGTTTACTTTATTAAATTCTTACTGAGAATAAGAATAGTCCATTTTAATAGTAAAAAGATAATTAATCCATATCGGCAACATGATTTTTTACATCCAATATGGTTTGTTACATAATGAGAAATATTCTGCTAATATGTGCATCAAAACCCATAATATAATAGAATTTATTTTGTAATTCAATGCAGTGTTGAAAATGTGCGATTAAATGATTTCCATTTAACTGATTAACTGATTTCCATTTAAGACCAGACATAGTATAGAAATATTTGCACAACTACAGTAGGCTGTACTAAATCACCTAATACAAATCTTTTGTCTACTTCTTCACTATATTATATGATTATTATATAACATATATACAGCTCACACATTTTAGTATATTTCCACTATATTTTTATTGATAAAAAACACAGACACCAAGCCAATAATACTAGTGACCATTGAAATACTAATAACTAATTTCCACAGTTGGGTCTTTACAAAGTTTGACATAATGTACTACAAAATAAGCTACAAATAGGTTCACTCCTAGTTTAGTATAATCATCATACGGGTAGATTGTTAGGTGATAGCAAAAACAGATGCCAGGAAGATGGCTTCATCTAGTTAGTATTAAGTCTCTTTTCAGAGTTTTTGTGGCTTTTTACTATTAAAAATAAAATCCTTATGTAGGTTGGTAGATACTCAGGAATGTCTTCAAGAAATCAAACTGTTTTTTCACCCAAATATTTTGTGCTTCCTTTTACTTTATTACCATCTGATTGAAAATATTCCAAAATTGTTAAGAAATAAAATCATGGTACTATATAGTTCATATGTCTATGGAGATTCTAAGTCATCTAATAGGTCATGGTTGTCCCAAAGGTGCTTTTTTCAAGAGGCAACTGGACTTTCTAGTTGCCAGAAAGTCTGGTTGCCTCTTGAAATTAAGCACCTTTGAGATTATAGTTCATAGTTTGAATTAATGATTTTGTGGAAGTTCTTTTTCTAAAAGCTTCTTTGATCCCTCCTTTACCACAGAATGGTACTGTATTGGACTTACCATGAGGTATCCTTCCAGTCACTAACAATGGACCCAGTACTAATGAGTTTACATCTCCACAAATCAGAAGGCAGGGTCCTTAAAGAATTTCCTTTGTCTGTTCTCTTTCAACCTCCTTCAATCAGGAAAACTGACTTTACTTACTATATTACCAAGGACACACCAAAATATTCTTAGATGAAAAAACACACTTTCTTTTCTGGCCAATATGCTTCTGGAGTTGCACTAATCAGCCCCAGAATGCGCAGATCAAGTCATTTGGGTAGACAAATGAAAAGATTCAGGAGAAAAACAGTATGTTCCATTGCTGAAATGCCTCATTTTGGCCATTCCTATTTGTACTTGCTATCAACAAATTGAAATTACTAGAATAGAAACAATAAAAATTTATGTAAAGAGATGCATAACTAAATAGCCTAAATATAGCTGGTAAATAAGATACTAACTTCTTCTTCAATTCTATCATCTGGTTGACCAAGAAAATACCATGTGGGACATTCAAATATTAAGTTTCTTGGCCATTAGAATGATGGAGCTCACACAAAAAATGTGCCCTACAGTGTGGGCTTGGTAATCTTCAAACACTTTCTGCAGAGTTGTATAATCAAAGATATGGACATCTATGTTGTAGTGCCAGATTAAAGTAGAAAGGTTTGTCCAAGCAACTGCATCATAGGTGTATGTCAGAGACAATTCTGCTTCCAAGGTTTAATTAGTACAGCTGCTTTCAAAATTGAACAGACCACGATCCTTTGGAAAATCTATTTGCCTATTGTTGAATATATTAAAGTTGTATTTCCTAATTGAATGGTTAAGAGTGAAGAAGGAAGCCCCTTTCCTTCATTCCCCATTACAGGATATAAATGGGTTCTCTGACAAAATTCTAACTGAGTTTAAATAAAATAGAAGTGTGCTGAATATGTCCAGCTGTGCCTGTTATACTCCCTGCATGCGATGACTATGGGTAAAAGTATGGTTAAATTTTTTGTTGTGATCTCTGAAAAATATATATTTTTTCTTACAGATAAAGCAGCAATCCATTTGTAAGACATCCTATCTTAGTGGAAAATACACAAGTCCTTCCTTAATGACACTTAATATAGCAGCATTAATAAATAATTCTCCATATCAAAATGGTAACTGGACCCTCTCTGTTAGGTTCATGTGGTACATGTCAGTGTCTGGAGAATCCATTTTAAATGGGAAGTGCCACATAGAAAGAATGGACCCTCTGGAATATTGTACTCTTTAAGAGGTGAAGTACTATTACTAAGGTAATTAAGGTGGTTGAAAAGGTGGGGTATTCTCTAACAGTCCTGGAGAAACAGTATGATTGCTTGTCTTTGTAATGTTAATTAGCAGCCCTTTGCCTAATTCAGATTAAAGGAAACTTGAAACCTGCCATTACTCATGCCTTTGCAAATGACTAGAAGTCCTGCCGGTTCATATAGATTTCATTTTATTTTGCTTTTTTGTGAAAGCTGCAAACCTAAAGAATAAACAGCTAGAATAAACAGACCACTACTCTGGAGCTGTTCCCATTCAATCTCCTTATGTAGAGCTGAAGCTAGTCAAGGTCTAATATAAAAGTGATTTCTAGGATAGGTCACCATGGGCACTCAGTGTTCAATTCTACCAGACAAAAAACCCCATAAACTTTAAGGATAGCATATCTAAGGTTCCTTTTCCAGTCTTACTCTTCTTAGGAATTATACAAATGGAGAAAACACTTAAAACACACTTTTCTGAATTGCCCTGTGTGGCAATTGTCTCTAAAAGATATTTATTTGCTTGAAGCACCTTGAAATACTTTACCTTGTTCTTAAGTTATGAGGATGGGTGGTTGCCTCTTGATTTTGTTTTCTATGAAAGTCCAAATCATATCCCAGATGGATTGTTTCTAACACTCACCTGCCTAGTGGAGCTGAATTCCCACCTGTGCCCAATTGTTTGCCATTTAGTTTTACTAAAAATCATTTAATCTGAGAGGATATGCCTCATGGATTGATGGAAGAAGAGTCACTGCAATATGAATTATACTTTTCTGAAAACAAAAAGAAGTCCAATCTTAACTATAAGATAGATGCAAAGTTAAGTTCCTGTTCTGATTTTGTGCATTTAGAAGCCATGGGCCTAGACTTCCTTTTGTCCTTGCTATTAATCAGAATGGATACAAGAGATTCATCAAGCAGTTTTTCTTCCTGGAAAGGCTTTGATAGTTAACTGATTTTGGATTAACAAATTCCTTCAAGTGCTTGAACCAAAGATCCTGTGAACCAAAATTCCTGGCAGATTGATGTGTATGAATGCTATAGCCCTAGTAGAGAATTGAAGGCATTCCAACAAAGAGTTGGAACTCATGAACTCTTGGCAAGTTGTTCAGACTTTCATTTGTCTTGTGTCAACTGAGATATCAGGGAGAGAGAAAGAAACAGGTCCAAACTTGATATTCTGATCATAACTGAATTTTGCTGTACTCTGGAACACTAGTGCAATTGCCTTCTGTGCAGGTTTTTGCTCTCTAATTTTCTGTTAGTGTGGATCTTTTTGAGATACCATCCTTGTTTCTGTACACTATCGACTGGGGTATTAAGCTGGGATCATATGGATAAGAAAAGAGCAAACACTGCTTTCAGTAAGCAATGATAGCATTTTATATCAAGAACTGGGCAATTTTTTATCTGATTAGCTTTACAAACTTTTCATTGTCTAGATTAGAGAAAAATGTGGGGAAAGCATTGCTTATCTGGTGAACTTCTGAGGCCTCTTGGATTAACAGCTGCCTATTCTAGAGCCGGGTAAAATTCTAACTTAATGAAATTGCAATGTCATGGTGTAAATGGAGCCATCTTTTAGCCAGATAATTTGCATTCTTTTTTTTATTCAATGACTTGGTATCTCCCATTTGGGATTCACTTGAGAAATAACTTCAGGTTAATTGCATTGGTGATGCTAACCTGCAAAATTGTTCCCTTTTATTAGCTACATGCCCAGCGCAGTTGCTGCTGGAGTTTGTAGTTTTCCTACATGGCATCCTGAAAGTGATAGTTCATCATCTTTCGCCTATCACTATGGAGTTATGATGGAGAATAGTGAAGAGAATTATGCTTTATTTCTGTAAGTGGAGAAGTTCTCTCATCCTTGATAGTAAGCAGTCCACTATATTTTTGTAGGGAACGTGTGCAACAAATAATCTTGCTTCCTAATTTATTGGCCAGGATATGGCTTAGAAGATGTAGGAAATCCCCTTACATATGACCATGATTCATGAAAGAGGACCTGTGGTGATTTGTGGATCCTTCTTGCCTTGAACACAGAGCATGATTTGGGTTAGAGGCGTCTTCTGGCTCAAATGCATGGCCTTTCTTTTCCTTCCTATGTTTGGGGTGATTCATCATTGCTGTTGCAATTTCATGAAGGAATACAAAAAAGTTTTAGAGGCAAAACGCCTTCCAGGCTTGACAGAGACTGAAAAATTATGTCTGGATCTTCTCAATTGCTGCTCATATTGTGACTGCAAAAGCATTACTAATTTTCTTCTTGTGTTTTCTGCATCCCGAATCTTATCTGTGGCAGAATGCAATGAAAGTTTCTTGCAGTGGAGAAATGCTGTAGCTGAAATTCCTTCCTTCCTTCCCTTCCTTCCTCCCTCTAGAATGGAGCAGACAGGAATCAATTTCTTTTCTTCAGAAAACAGAGACAAGCCAATGCATCCAGGTCAAGAACAAGATCTACACTCCTTAGTTTCTTTCTTGCTCAGCCTTTGAAATGGGTTAGAACAGTGGTTCTCAATCTTTTCTTAATCATAGACCCCCTTTAAATGACTTTTGTGGCTATGGACCACCAAGACTTAACTCAACTTTTAAATCATAAGATTTCTTCAAGCCTTCATAGACCCCTCCCCCTTGATGATATCATGGTCCCCAGGGGTCCATGGACTCCCAGTTGAGAACCAATGGGTTAAAACATATATAAGAAGATGCAAAATCATCCATTTTGAAATTTTATTTGGACTACTATTAATGTCCTATTATAAAAATGGGAAGAATCAGAATGTTTCCCTGAAAACAGAACAAAAGAATTGGCTTAATCCAAAAGAGCGTTCTAACAGAAACATTACATTTTCCAAATTACTTTGAAAACATTAAAGAAATAACTAATTCTCCAAATGTATAATATTCCACAAATACTAAACTGAGCAATTCTATATATCTTAAAATAAACAACTACTCTTTTTCCAGCTCTTAGTAAGGCAATGGTGGACAATATTCTGTTGGCTCTGAAGAGATTATAGTAAATTATTTGAAGCTATTCATTCTGGATCATGTATGTGTGCATTGGTGTGCACAAATGAATGGACATTCAAACTGCTCTGAAAACAATTTCAAAAATTGCAGAGAAACCTAAGAACCTATGATTTAAAACAAAAACTTGGCATTTGCATAATTATTTCAAAGATAAATTTATTATATGGTTACTTACTATTCCTATTAGGACACTCTTCCCTATTCTAGCATCTTTGCTGTATTGTAATTCCATGAATTCCAAGTCATAGGCCATCCTAAAATGTTGGGCATTTTAATTTGCACAACTAAAAGGTGCCAGGTTGAAAAATTCTGAATTAGGTTTTATAGAACCAATTGCACAGATATCACAAGATAGTTCGTAAACAGAAATTTAGAAAGGGGCTATTTTAAACCTTATTTAAAAATAACAATGAAATAAGCATGTCCATGTTTTTGCACATAAAATATACTTTAGCTATATGCAGAAACTTTCATATTTCAAGCCAAACTCATTGATGATTTATTGATAGGCAAACACTTTTAGATCTTATCAAAAATTATAGCAAAAGAGATATGTTGCCAGGCATGTATTAGTTGTAGGTATTGCAAGTAAAGGATATATGAAGACTGGAACTATTATGCATCTTACATGAAATAAAACATCAAAGACTTTGAAGTTATCTTGAGCACAACTTCAGAAACACATAAAAGAGCATCTTAATCTGAGTTTTAAATATTATATCTTTATTGTTAACAAAAATAATCATAAAGATAAATTCCACCAGAAACATTAGGAGAAGCACAGCAATATTGTCAAACAGGGCACTTAAAACATGCCAGGTTTCAACAGTCATATATAAGAAAGCAGCCATTATGGGATGAAAAGAAAGCATTTCAAAGAACAGAGAATGCCTCCTTTTTCCTAACGTCAACAAAATAGTATACCATAAGCAACATCATTAACACAGGTAAATTAGTATATCAAAACAGAAGAGGCACACTTCTATCTGGTTTTTGGCTTCTTATCTAGTAAACACCAGATACTCATCTAAATTTATCTCTGTGGGTTTGCTACCTAGAAATTCTGAATGCTATAGTCCAGAGGATATCAGTTGGGAAAGATTAGCCTAGAACTATAAGGAAAATAAGTTCTAATTGGTAATGATAACTAATCTGTCTTTAGCTTGCTTCTCAGGACTTCTCCAAGACAGGCACTAATTCCTCAGCTGCATGAGAATAATTTCATTAAAAAAAATTGATAGCAAAGCAAATTGAATCATTCAGATAGACTGAACACAATTAATTCATTTACTTAATTTATATTGTACTATTAATGTACATGACACTCTGTATAACTAATATAAGTAAAATATAGGGGATCCTGCTACAAGAAACTAATAACCTAATGAATTTCCAAGAAACAATGCTCAACAAAAGAATTATCTGAGCGTTAAAGTTCCACACTCCCTTTGTTATTTCCTTCACATTATAATTATCTGGTTCTATAGCCTTTCAAACATTTTAAATGCTTGATTCTGTTTGGCACTTACGGATTTTTCTTCCCTATAGTTGTGCGCCGTCTGTATAGCAAGACAATTTCTTTGGAAGGAAAAAAAGGGAAAGTGAAGAATAATTCACTGCAGCTATAACTTAAAAGGAACTTTCCTTGTATCTGACAACTGCAGTCAGGAAGACACTATATAAGCAGGGGATGAGAAGCAAATATACATAAGATATAGTATACATGCATTTTTAGTATACATGGAATAAGACAATTTATTGCTGGATTAAAGCATCTGCTTCCAAATCCAGCCTTAAATTTATCAGACTTGGCTCAGCTACGTTTTATTTGTACTGAAGAGTTAGCTTGCATCTTTGGGCTAACTGATACTTTAAACCTCAATTTGCTTCCAACATGTTAAGTCACAAGCTGACATGAGGAAATACAAAGTAGCAAATAAATGCTAAAACAAGCATAGTTATAATAGTGCATTGTCTTTGCTATGAGTTGGTAACCTATAGACTCTACAGTACCTATTCTATATTATATAAACAGTAAGTTCCATTGAAGTCAGAATAATTACAATGATGTGACAAAATTACTTGCTTTAAATTTCAGTCCCCGTCTAACACAGGCAAGTTTTTAACATGGTATGGTACAGACTGGAATAGCCATAAGATGACTATTCTGACAGTACTGAAGAACTACCAACAAAAATCAGTAGGCTGGCCAACACTAGCTCATTGGTTTCTTACATGTTAATCATTTCATTTCAGTGCAAAATATTTATACTTATCAACTTCTTTTTTATATTGTGCAAAATTGTAAGATGCTTACAATCTTAAACAATTTAATCATTATTAGTTAAAATTGCTTTTTGCCATGAAATTAATGATAAAATACAATATATTGTATAATTATTTACAGGCTTGGAAGTAGAGAAATGCTGCCTATATTGCTACAAGTTCCTTCTTTTGTTGGTATCTATTCTGATTTAACATCCCATTCCCAAACATGAGTAGTTAATAACTAAGCCAAAAAAGAGACTGTTACATGAGACCTGTGTTATCTAATCTCATGATCTGTTTTTTCACAGTGATGAAAAAAATTAACAGTGTATTCAGTTCTGCAACCTTTTCAGTCTGGGAACTGCCCCATGATTTTTATCCAGCCTTGAGGTCAAGGTTTATCACACAAACCACTAGAATGGGCAAGTCTTTCAGGGAACAAGATGGAAAAATAGGCAAGCTTAAAATTAATACATTGAACCTTGCACCAATAGAATATTTATTTCACCTACCCTAAACAGAAAATTATTGGGAAGGGGAAACAGGATTAATGGGATGCACAGGATTCCTTAAACACATTCAAGATTTAATACTCATAATTTGTAAACCCCTTAAAACTTCCTTCTTTCAAATACTCCAAAACACAGAAAAGATCCAAAAAGTTCAGACCCAACTGTGAAGCTACAAACAAGTTTCCCTTTCCAAACCTAGATCCTTATTGATGTCTAGACAGTGCCACATGCAATAGTAGAATAAAGACAAAGAAGAAAACTAGGCATTTCCGTTGACCATAATAATATATTTACATAAACCTAAATATCTAGTAACATTACCAGAATGTTTCCTGAGTTTAAAAGGTCGTCAAAATCAAATCTGTAAGAACCTTGGATTTGTATATCATGAAGTTTGTTATGATTCTTATACTATCTGTTTTATTCGAGAGGACTACAGATATTGCATTGTTTTACAACACAAGTACTGTTTCCAAGTACATCAAGCAAAGCTTAGTTCCAGCTATGAAGTTGCAAAGCTTATAGCGTATGTTGCTATAATTTATAATATTCTTAAGAGATTCATTAACTTCCCCAATGTTTATGCTAAGAAGTACAGTGGTACCTCAAGATAAGAAATCAATCCGTTCCAGGGTGGCCTTTGTATCCTGAATTTTTCTTATGTTGAAGCAGCCCATTCAGCCAAAACGTGGTTTTGGCTCCCCCCTCAGGCCAACAAGGATTGTGTTTTTCGTATCTTGCAATTTCTTCATATCCTGAAGCAAAATAGTTTTCAAGAGACCCTTCATATCTTGGATTTTTCGTAACATGAAGCATTCGTATCTAGAGGTACCACTGTATTCATTAAACCAACATCAACTGCTCTTTTTAACATAATATTGTGGGAAATTAGAAATAGTGTTTTCTCTTCCGTGATCTAATAATCTGAGTAACAGGAGTCGCCTTAGGATGATTGTGATTAATATCGGTTTTGGTTTCAATGGGGTTCTTTGATCCAATTCTCTGCAGGTTTATTTCTTGGCCAGCATTAGAGAGATGATTCTTGTTCAAAGTTTGAAGCTCATCTTTGATTTTAATTAAAGCTTGGCACATTTTGGTGATTTGTCCACTCAGGTCAGACATCTTCTGGCTAATTGCATGCATGTTGCTTGCTACATCTCTATGGATTGTCACCAACTCTTGACAGAATTGTCTGAATAGTTCCATCTGTTGAATGTGGGAATCAAACAGTTGATGGTCAAAGCCAGAAACAGGTAGATTTTGGACAAGAGGTTGAGGGGGCCTAGTGGAAAACTCAGCACGTGAATTTGGGTGCATTATTTCTTCCCTTTGGCTTAGACTTTTTGAATGATCTGACAAACATGATGAATGAAGGAAAGATGGCATGGAGAGGTCATTTGTTTCTTCAGAATCCCTTTGTGATGAATAGTGCTGCTGCTGTGAGGGGCTTGCCGCTTCTTCTCCTTCATCAGCTTGAAATAGAAACAGGGGGAAAAAAGAGAGAAGACACCAGATTATTTGCACGAAGGCTTTGCATTGATAAAACTCTACTTCAAAAAAGTTAAGAAGAAGCCAAAACTTAAATTTGGGATTCAGTGAAATCTAAAAGTGTTTCTATACTATTGAGAAAAGTATTCAAATAATTTCTTTTGCTTTAAAAAAAACATGGAAAAACCCCAATCTGATTTAACAGATGACATATTAGAGCAGAATATCTGATTTCACTGAACTAGATTACAAAAGCTAAAAACAAAAATTGCTTTGTTATACTCTGCCCTCCTGATATAGCTTAATCACGTGTCCATTTTCAGATCACTATACTAGACCAAAATGACTGAACAAAAGTATGGTATTTTGTAATCACTAAATTAAATAGAAAACTGGTTTGATGTAATGTTTAAGGCATCAGACTAAAGAACCCAGGAGACTATAAATTCTATTCCTGACTTGGCCATTAAGCCAATTGGATAACTTTGGGTCAATCATTCCTTTTCAATTCTAGGAAGTAAGTAATGGCATTAAATCATGCCATGCAAAGACCTGACCAGGAAGTTGCCAGGAGTCAAGACTCACACATACACATACAAAACACTGATGAATGAAACATGGCCTATAGTGTCCTTCTACAGTCTTCATAGTATATGTAGAAATGAAGCAATATTAATTTTCTGTTCTAATGAAATACTAATAATACCAGAATATCTAAGGTCAGTAAAAGTAGCATTAATTGTATGGAATCATTTCCTGTCATTATGCATTTTGTAATACAGAGATTTGCATCATTGACCAACTTTGGACAATAATTGTAAGTGCTTCCAAACCAAACTATAGCTCAGCAATAGAGCTAAGACCATCTAGAAAGATCCAGATATTGCAGTAGTAAGGCAAAAAGGGACCACTGACTGAGATCTTAGGGACTCATTAACTGCTGCAAACTGAATCAATATATGAATCAATATTATAAGGCAATTCCTTAGTCTGCCATAAGTCACTGAAGGCATGGAAGAAAAAAAGTAACTCAAGTTTGGCTATACCATCTCCATTCACATGCCTATTCCTTCTTTTTTAATGAAGAGGCTCTATCACTGTAAAATGAATGGAATATTTTGTGATCTTCTGTTTTCTTCAAATAAGAGCACGTTCAACACTAACACATAGGTTTTAAAAAGTCTCCCAAGGTGAATTTAATAAACTTTGTTGGGTTGTTCAAATTATTGCCTAATATATAAAATTTTACCCATAGAATTGTATCTACAATTGTAGCTGAGATCCAAATACATGCTGGTAGGTCATAATTTTTTTCTTTCCTTTATTTTATTGCAATGCATGTATGTAACTGTTTTCAAATCATAGATCTCAGTGTAACCTCTAAATCAGTCTAAATCAGTAAGAACTATGAAAGAAAATACTGGTAGTACAACAATTGTTTCTGGAATTTTCATTATGTTTGGTCCACCATATTAATCTGTATCCACAAAAGCAATGAAAATAATTATATATTTATGACACTTATACTGAATATAGGCAGTTCCCAGGTTATGTACGTTCAACTTAACAGCAACCTTAGATTCAAACAGGCTGCATATAAGAAAATGTTGCCTTCTTCTGATCTGATAAAACACTGAATCTGCGCAATTCTTTCAGGAACTATTGGAAATGTGTGTTTTTATTTTACAACATATTTTTAGAAGTTTTTAGTGGTTCATGAAAACATTGTGTAAATTTAGGGCTTTATTAGCTTATGGTTGTCTGCCATTTTTACTAATAGGCAGCCCATTTGTAAAGTAGATGTTCCAATTTAAATACAAATTTGGATTAAAGACAGAGGTGGGGAATGCAACTGGTTCTTAACCTAGGGACTGCTTGAATCACAAATGCCAGCTAAGATATACTGAGTAGCAAAATCCCATTTTGAATATGGACAATGTATATGTATAAACCAGGGCATACACAAATGAATAAATGCTGAAATTCTTGATGGGTGGGGAAAATAGTAGATACTGGGATAATAGATATCTGCAAGTGGAGTACATTAACTTGTACAGTATTGGCTCAATATCAGAAAAGACCATTGAAGTAAGGATAACACCTTACTAACATGGAAGATCATGGAAGTAAGAATAACACAATATGGACTATGTACCAATAATCAACTACATCACCAACCTATTTTTGACTATTTCTACATCTATGAAGAAAATATAGAGGTAATTCTTGTTATCTGTAGTAGTTACAACTGCCACAAATGCTGAATTAGCAAACATTGAAACCAGGGCTGGGAATGCGCACATTGGATGGTTTAAATGATTTGTCACTCTGCACGACTGTGAATAAATGCCACTAGTATTGATTTTGCAGTTACAATTTTTTTTCAGTAAGCAAATATGCAATCTATGAATAATAAAAATATCTGGTATTTATATAGGATGTATTAATGATGAACATATGATTCATATTTGTGATTCCTTGTCTCCCTTATTGCATACACACATTTGTTATAAATCACACATGTCATTTTATAGCTGGGGCTATATTTTCTATTCTTGATGCTAAGCTGAATAATAAGGTTCACAGCCTATATCAGTTTATTCAAGATACAGCTTCATGAATCAACGAAGAACAGAACAGGAAGTACTAAATACTTAAATACTTCAGGAAACCTGAACTAGAGTTGTCTTTCACCTAAAAAGGAAGCAGTATCTTTTGTATAATACATTTCTTTGTCAGAACCAAGCTGTACAGCAGGGAACAGACAAGAGATAATACTTACAACTGGTTGATGGGCTGTCAACCACGTCCAGATCCGCTCTCCGGAAGCCGTGCATCTGGCGTGACGAATGTAGCGTCGACTTGATGGCTGTCTCGTGGGCGGTCAGGACAATGGCCGAGGGCCTCCCCGGGCTGCTGGGACTGGAGCTGGACCTCCGCATGACTGCCAGTTTGTCTTTGGTCCTTCTTTTCATGTCATCCCATCTGTGCTTAATATCTTTTACAGACCTGGAAACATGGCTCACTGATGTGATTTTTCTGGCTATAACTTCCCAGATCTTGTCCCTGTCTGCATGAGATAGACGTATTGTCACCCTTCCAAACAGCCTGGCTTCGTTCCGAGTCACTTCAGTGACCAGAATATCCAGTTCTTCCCTGGAAAACTTGGGCTTTCTCTTTCGTTCAGTCATGTTCCTTGGGTTCAATATCCCACAAAGGATAAACGGTAAAAGGAAATCAATCTGATATAGTCACACTACTGTACTAAAAACAAGAAACATGCCCCACTATATATGAATTCCAGCTTGATGAGCTTCCTCTCAAGGTAATGCCTTCCACTCTTATACAAGCATAGAAAGTAAGAAGATATTTTGTTTGTAAAGCAGCAGTCTTCTTAGGTTTGTGGAGAACAAAGATTCACGTGCAACTTGAACCATATTTTGTGTAATCTTTGCATGTATATGAACAGGTATTTGGAGGCTTTGTTCGTTCTTGGAGAAATTTAATTATCTTTGGCAAGAAACAAAACTACCAAATATTCTGAAACCAAAAAAAATTCTAGGAGTTAAAAACTATGTAAAAATGGACCCCAAAGGTATTTACCACAGGGCAATGACTCAAGAGACCTAATGGATTAAACACATAATACCAAATAAATAAATAAAATCAGCAAGGGTACTCTGGATTTTCCACACTAAGAATTTTCCAAGATTACTAACTGTTTCTCCTCCTTGATTAAAAGGTGTTTGTTTATTTCATGGAAAACAATGAATAGTCTTTCCATTAAATAGGTTCATTAAAATTCACCTGATAGTACAAGCAGGTTTTAACAGACAAAAGAGAACTAAAATGCTAAAAAGAACCATGGCTACTTTCAAAATTTACAACTCTGTTCAGAAAACAGGGAAAATCTGAGAACTTGTAATATTATCTGCAATAAATATTCACACAGCTATTTTCTACAGTGTTTTGTAATCAGATATAAATTTCATCCAAATTTTCTATCTTTTATGGACTTTGACTGACATTTCATACTAGACGAATTTAGCAAATATCCTGTAACTAACCAATACAATAGTTTGCTAAAAAGTCTTCCTGATCCAACCATAATGGTTATCACATGTCTATGACAAATATTTAACCAGAAAAGATTATTTCCATATTTATGAAAAATGCAATGTTGTATAGTTCAAAAATGTGACAGGTAGAACATTTTAATAGCATATAACCATTCCCCACAAATAAGAAGATGAACTAGTACAGAATACACTTACCCCATGATAAATTCTATCAATATATACATTAGGAGCCCCAGAATAAGTCAGAATGTACCACATTATATTTTGTCAAAATATTGCAATTTCTGTAGTCTGTTGAATTTTACATCCATTATAACCATTTTTCCCATTACACCAGACCTTTATGTAAACCTAAGTTAATAAATTACATTTCAGTAATGAATTCTTCCAGAACTTATTTTAGAAGGCTTGGGCAGTTCTAATTTGACCATAATTTCAAGTGCCAAGAAGCAGGACTCATCAATTTTACTATCATTATCTGGAGTACCTAACATCCAAAAATATCGTGAAGCTCAAAATGTACATCCTAACATTTCAAACTTTAATTTAGTGAAATAAAATGTAAGAAAGGAAAGAAATCTATGCTTTTGAATATTTTGAGGCAGCATAAGCCAGAAAAGAAGTTGTTCTAGCATTACCATTTCAAATCCAGGCAATATTTTAAAAGAACTGGTAGGTACCCTTCTCAGTTTATATTCCTGTCAATATCATCAGTAACCATAAATTGGTTATCATATTCCAATGAAAGACGGTAGACCACATTTCTCTTTACTGATAGCGTATTTCCCTAGCTAACATGGCAGTTTACAAATATAGTACCTTAGCAATAGCACTTAGATTTACTGTATATATTTACCGGTAGTAAATTTTCTAAGCAGTTTGGAGAACCAGTTGTTATAGTAAGAAAATTTGAATTCCATCAATGGTCTAACCACAACAGTTAGGCATATATATTGAGATTGATTTAGGGACTAAACAGCAGCAGCACATTACTGACCAATTTGTCTTGTTTCTATATGATATTTACATATAATACTTTATGTAAAATAGGAATAGTTAGAAGTTTTTGTGAAAATCAATGAGAAGTAATAGGAGAGTTATCAAACTGAAATTTGTGGATGCAGATATGATACATCTACTCTACTTGCCCCACTGTACCATTAAAAACAAAGATAAAATAGCCAATAAACCTAAGAAAAAGAATCAAGCAAGTTTCCTACGACAGAGTTTTTTTCCATTTCTGTTCTGATCTACTAGCAAATGCTTTTGAAGTTATTTTAATACACATAAAAGGTAAACATAAACAAACTACAGACATCACTTCTAAATCACTGTAATGACCATCTCTTTGTCCCCTATAAAACTGCTTTTTTGTACAAAACAGTATAAACAGAATATATGAAAGAAAATTTATCAATGAAATTAAAAATCAAATCATACACAATCAATTCATTTGCAAAAACTGAAAACAGGGAAGTGCATTCTTTCTTTTTACAGATGCAAATAAAAACATACAGGGAAATTATATATAGGAAACAGACTCACCTCATCCAGTTTGATGTGGTCTCATCTGTTCCATCTATGGATTTATAGTGGTTGTTCTTATCAACAATCTGAAAAAAAAACCCCATACATTTATAACAAAGTTGGGATCATGCAGAATAAGATATTAAATGAATAAATGTAATTTTTTAATTTTTCATTCTTAGAACAATATTTCCTATTTATTTCTTTGAGCTAACAAAAAAAATTCATCTGGAAGACAGCTGGGTTTTGCAGTCTGCAGAACTATAGTTTCCTTGTATGAAAATCTGACTCCTGACTTCCAAGTTTTACTTTGTTCTTTATACTTTAATCTTTGCCTGAAGTTTAGTTGTATGAGGAGCTTCTTAATTACACATGTTTTTCTTATAGCTGAATTACAGGGATTCATTTTTAAGCAAATATGTCCAGATGTTAATCTCACTGATTCCTTAAAGAATCACCCAGCTGAGAATACTCACCAGCCAAGAGAAAAATCCTGCTGACTTGTCCTGACTAGACAGCTTCCCTTCATATGGTCCAAAGATGCGACCTTTGGGGATAATGTCATTTATGCAGCGCACATCTTGTTCCCCATTTGGCTCTTTGATCACTTCCATGCCAGGAGGGATAGTGAGCACAGCTCGTTCAGGGATGCCAATGGGTACTGGAGCATCAGACACAAACATTGGTGGACCATGATTTGGACATTCATCTACAAAGTACTCCTGGCACGACTCACAAACTATAGAAAAAGGAAATAACAGGAATGAATCTAGCCCTCCTAAGCCTTTCTAAGGGTACCAGAAAGTTTTTTGATTTTTAATTTTAATGTTAAAATAAAACTGCTGATGTTACAACTTCCACCAATATTGTAAACACTGACCAAAAATATATAAGGGACATTTTTTTAAAAATTAAAAAGCAATTTCCAGCCATAAAGCTACATCTCTCTGAGTCATATGTTATGCATTCAGCAAGGATTTCAGCTCATCCAATATTGCAAAAATTAGCAATAGGAAAGCAAATGTTTGCTTCCTGAATGAAGGTATAATTCACAAAATCTTGCATAAAAGAATCAAATATCATTTAATCCAACCACACCTTGAAGCAGAGGCAAACGACTGTAGTTTACCACATCTACCAAGTTTGTGCTCCCCTGTTTACATCACCCTTACTCCACATAGCCAATACCAAGGAAATAGTATAGTATGATTTAAGGCAGGAAAATATATATTACAGTTGCTATAGAGGCTCTTTGAGCCAGAGATTATTCCGGGCCCAATGAATATTTATTTTTTTTAAAGATGGAAATACATGTGAATTAGTCCTAATAGTTCACATTCACATCATAACATGTAAATGAATGTTCTTGTGTATGAAGTAGCTCTTGTTCATAATTAAGTATCAGGCAAAGATTTGCAATTAATCCATTAATACTGTATTCCTTTCATAATTTCCTGAGGTTTTTCAATGGCTCCAAGGCTTGATTTTTAAAAATCTCATTTATGGAAATGCAAATAGCAGTCTTACCAGACTACAACTGGATAAATTTACTGGTGGCTCTTAGCTACTTATTATATATTATTCTAGTGCAACCTCATCAGGTTGCCAATATAAAATTGGAAATAACATGTATATGTAATTGAAAAGGTAGCAATCCTGGCAAGATCAGCACTGTGGGAATCATATAAGATCAGTGAGATTGATTATAACATTTTGAAACAAAACAAGAGTTCAAAACAATACTAGGAATCAATGTAATTTTCACTGCATATCAGAAAAATGCCAAGTTTTGTTAAATTGTAAATTGTTAAGTTGGAGCATAAACTTGAAGAGATATGTTTAATGCTTTCTGAATTGGAACCCCAATTCTCGCCCACATGAGATAAAGATTCCCTACTTCTTTCCATTTCTGTAGAAGAATCACATGAACATTTGCTTTAAAAACCTTAGTATGCCCATTCTCATTACAAATACTGTAATTACTAAAAGTGTTAATATGATCTTGCTCAGAACTCAAAGGCAAGAAAAGAGAGCAAGCAGTTAGCATACATTTACATTTTCCCATGTGGGAAATTTTATAGATGTTGCCGAAACCAGAAATAGAAAATCAGACAATTTGGAGATCATAAAACAAAAACGAAAATGTTTTTCTTGCAAGAAAAAAATGTTTACTATATGTTTTAAGTTTACAGTATAGTTCTGTATATATAGTCCCAATTCTATACTTGGATGCAAATACCCCAAATATATATGTTTCATTTTAGGCATGGACAAGCCTAAAACAGCTGTAATGAACATTTTTCACTTCTCTATTGGACTTCATATACAGGTAGTCCTCGATTTACAACAGTTCATTTAGTGACCATTTACCATTTTCCAATTACACCATCACTGGAAAAAGTGACTTATGACCGTTTTTCACACTTATGATCATTGCAGCATCCCCATAGTCACAGGATCAAAATTCAGATGCTTGGCAACTGACTCATATTTATGACGGATGCAGAGTCCAGCAGTCATGTGATCACTTTTTGTGATCTTCTGACAAGCAAATTCAACAAGGAAACCAGTTTCATTTAACAAACATACTGCAAATTTACCAACTGCAATGATCCACTTAAAACTGTGGCAAGAAAAATTGTAAAATGGAGCAAAAGTCATTTAACAAATGATTCACTTAGTAACATAAATTTTGGGCTCCATTGTGGTTGTAGTTGACATCCACCTGTATAGGGTCAGACTGACAAGCAACTCTAGGGTTAGCAAAGATTTTTTTTCCTGATTGACTTGCTTTCTCTATATACAGCTTATCACCCATACTCAAATCTATTAAATTGAAATAACTGCTTTCTGACAAAAGTTTTATTTAGTAAATTTAATATTTTGCTACATCCTTGCCATGGGACTTTTGTGGTTTTTTAAAAAAAAATCTAAAATGAGGAGCTAGAATGTAAATTTACTTGCCACATTACTTGATTATGTCCCTTTTGATAAATAAAATAAAATTAGCTCCTTTATGACTGCCTCTTCTACTCTGGAAAGACACATTTGCAACAAGCAACCAAGTATAGAGAGCACAAAGGATTTTACAGATCAAACATAAAAAGTCATATCAGCTAGCATCATAGGTAAAAGAAAATACTTTTCCAGTGGACAACATCAATTTGAGAATTAAAGTCAAATCTGTCAGAGTAAGTTTGCCATGTTACCTCTGCTATCTACATGTATGACAAAGACTGTTGAGAAGTAGTTTTGCTGAGCCTCTCTTTTGAAAATTCTGCCCCTCAAATTTTATTATATCGTAGCTGATTTCATGGATTTAAGTTGTGCTGCTGAATATACTTAAAACTGTCTCTAATAGCTATATTATTTAATAGTAAAAAATATGAAACTTTTTAGCTGCAGGGTTGAAAACCTTTTCAGATGCTGATGCCATCATGTATCACAATATTGTAGCATCAAATAAATATTTTAAAAATTAATTTTAAATAGCCCAAATCTTTCAAAGTTATTAAATATCGTGATTATGAATATTTGCTTGAACTGTTATGAGATGTCATGTGAGACGGTCAACATCTTACGAAGTTTGGAAAATTTGGGGAAAAAAATAGACTTTAAAATTTTAATTGTGGAAAAAACCACTTGTGAAATTCTAAGAGGGCCAATATGGACCAAATGCTGCACAACCCTGCCTTAGTTGTACTATTGTTGTTAAGATAGCAACTGTGAGCTTTCCATTTGCTGTATTTTCTTTTTTAAAAGTTTAATATTAGAATGGTTAGATCACCAATATGATACTTACACCAGAAATCTACCTGCTGAAAACTTTTGGACATGACCAACTCCTGTTTTCCTTTTATCTTTTTAGGCTCCACATCCACAGAGTGAGAATCAAACTTTTGAGAGCTGACAAAACAAGAGAACACATATGATATTCTGCTATAGAAAATGAAGAAACAGAAATTAGAACAAGTATATGTTGCTGTTTTAGAGCAGCTGGTGGCCTAGAGGTAGAGCTCTCGCCTCACGATCTGGAAGCTGTGCATTTGAGCCTAAGTAGTGGCAGATACTTCTCTGGGAGCAAAGAGAAAATATCTGCTATAAGCTCTGTGTAGGCATCAGGAAGGGCATCCGGCTAGTAAACGTTCAACTCCATTCAGTCTCCCTGACTACATCCCGAGGGAAGGGATTAACAGGGCCATTAAAAGAAAAAAAATGTTGTTTTAACTCAGACTAAAATTCATTTCCTGCTTCTCGGCTTCTAATTCTTAGCTGGTCACTACCTGTTTCAAAATATTTTTGAATTCTCAGTTCTTGGAACTTCTCTTGAACAAACTATTAAATCAATTAAATGTACTGCAGTCCTGGCACCAGGTCTACACATTTGCCTGCGGTCATTTCTGAAGGAAATTTGTAGACTTGGTGCCAAAACTCCAGTATATTCAACTATTTTCAAATGGCTTGTGTCCTCTGCTTCCCTTTTGCTCCTTAAACAAGAAAAATCCAACACCAGTAAACATGTTTGCCTATTGTCCTACAAATCTTATTCTGACTTGCTATTTTAGTTCCTTACAGCATGGGTGGGCAATTCATCAGAGAGTGGATATATAAATAAAGGAAAGGGAAGAAAACTCTCTCAGGAGAAGGCTTTGTTGCCATACTTATTATAATTTAACAATAGACAACCTTCACAAAACACCATGATTTACTACTGAACTATGAACCAAGCCACCAGCATTCAACATCAGGTCTTCTCAACTCCGCCCATGTTGAATCCCTCTCTTTTAGAAATAAAGAGGTATTTGTCCTAGTCACATTTTCCACTCAGTCTGCTATGAACAGGTGTTCTATTCTTTCTATGTGCAAGAAGATATATTATTCCCCTTAACCCAAGTTGCTATACCAGATTGGGAAGAAGTAAATAACTTTAGGACGAGATGCTGACCAAGCCATGGGGGATATAGAAAAAAAAGATGTTTTCAAATCAATCTTATAATAAATGTTAATACTTTAAACAGCATACTTGAGCATACTTTCCAAAATGCTTTTACAAGGATAGGGTTCCTATTTTGGTGGAAAGTAGAATGCAGAACATTATCGTATTTTGCCTTGAATGAACAAAAAATAAAGGAGGTGTAATAAAAATCCAACAAATAAATCTCATGGACAGGCGAGCTCTACAGAAGGTGGTGCGCATAGCAGAGCTCATCATCTGCACCAAGCTCCCTGAACTGCACTCCATCTATAACAAACGATGCCGGACTACAGCCAGGAAGATAGTGAAGGACTCCAGCCATCCCAATAATGGATTGTTCGCTATGATGGAGTCAGGAAAGCACTTCCACTCCCGGAAAATTTTATAATTTTTAATCAACCACCTAATTTAATTCTTTTAATTTGTTTTTAATTGTTATTAATTCATTGTTTCT
>JAEANM010001883.1:0-26126 GCA_017656035.1 Myanophis thanlyinensis
GTAGCACCTTGGTCCTGGGGAAACGTTGTTTCATTTCACTGTGTACTGTAGTGTATATTGTTGAAATGACAATAAAACCTACTTGACTTGACTTAAACATATTCCCAAATGGTTCTGTTTTTTTGGAAGTAGGAAAGGACATGGGATCAAGTTCACTACAATACCTGCATATGTCCTGTTATCCCTGATCACAGATCAAAAATTGTGAATCCAACATCTGACACCAGTTTCAAAACACAGGACCTCACTGCAGTATTTATTAAACAATAGGTTAAATATATTTATTGTGTCTTTCTTATCCGAAAAAATAAAACAGAAAACAGAAAAGCAAGCAAAAAGATACATCCAGCACCAACAACAAAAAGGGGAAAAAAGTGACCCAAATATCAAATAATCAATAATAATATCAATAAATAATATCAATAAATTAATATCAATATTAATTAATTTTAATCAATATTAATTAATATCAATAAATTTAACATTAAACATATAGAATCAACCCGGCTCGATGCTGAAAAAAAAAGTATTTTGGAGTCTAGTATTCTCCAAAAGAATAGTAAGAAATTCCTTAATAAATTGTTTATTAAATGAATATATAACTAGTTATACATTTCAGAAAGGAGGGGAAATGATGCAAAAAAGAGGAAATGGACTATATTTAAAACAATATGATGAATCATCTGCTAAGAAGCAATACATCCCCATTTTGGGAGGGAGTGATAACTGGGAGGAATGTAACTGTTTAAATGTGTCAGTTTGAAATAAAGGAAATGTAAGAACACCTACTCAAATTAGATAGGAAGTTACAAGATTTGGCAACAAGAAGATAAGCAGCAGATACCACAAGTGGGGACAAAAAGACAAGTAGAGCTTAACCAAGACATAACTCTATAGGGGTGAAATGACACATATGCTCAAATAAGGTGCAACTCCATAGACAAATGGACAGGTAGACTAAAAACAAGATAGAACTCCAAAAAGGTAATAGCTTTGTGAAATATTATTTCCCTATTTCTGAAAATCAACTACATAAAAGATCATGCTATGCTGTTGTTCAGGGTCTCAGCTCCTTTAGAGACTGGGGCCCTTTTGCTGAAGCACTTCAATAAAAGTTTTGCAAAAGTCCATCATTCGTGTCTGGCTCTGTTGTCCTTCTGTTATCAGCCAAGGAAAATGGTCTTAGATATAAGAAATATTTGCCTCTTCAAATTCAGGGGTTGCTTATGGAGATGTTATGATGTAACTTACCAAAGGTCACTGTGAGCTGTAATGTCTTGTTCCTTATGTCTTCATTTGCCTACCAAACAGTCCCATTCATCTGGAAACTGATTTTTACCCATAGTTTTGTGATTAAAAGTGAGACTTGGTGTCAACATATATAGGGTCAAAGTTCCAAATCTTTTTTTCTAAGTCTTTTTCCCAGTAGACCCAAAAGAAAAGTTTCTGGTTTCATTTTTATCTTCATTTTCAGAATTTTCTGCATTAAAATATGACTCATACTCCAAAATATTTTTCTTTATCATATGTCCCCCATAAATGATAAAAAATCCCTTCTTCTAATCCCTACACTTCTAACATTCATTTGACATACCTAAGTTACCATAAGTAATTTATCTAGTGTTAGATATCAGAGATACATCATCTTATAAATTTTTTCTTTTAAATTACAGTTTAATGTACATTTTAAACTCTTCATCCACATATTTTCCCATTGTTCAAGCATCAAATTATATCCAAAATTCCTTGCCCACTGAATCATACAATGTTTTACATGTTCACTTTCTAAATTCAATTTCAATAACATTTTAAAAATCTTAGCAATAATATGTTAACCGCTTTCACACAGTAAGATTTCACATTCATATTTAACAAAATCAAACCCATAACTCTTTTTATCCAATTTAAATCTTTCTTTCAGTTGTTGGTATGTAAACCAATGGCAAACATAATCTTCTTATTCAAGTTTCAAATATTCAAATATTCAAATATTAATATTATTTTCAATTGATTTTTAAAGTTAAATTTTAAAATCTTAAGGTTTTTAGCTGATCAGCCATCATTTAATTATTTAATTGGATTCTTAATTGTTTATATGTGTTTTTATTGACTGTGCACCGCCCCGAGTCCCCAGGGAGATGGGGCGGTATATAAATCTAATTAAATAAATAAATAAATAAGTTCTTCCCGCAATTTTACTATTAGGGTCACCCGAGTTGAAAGATAGAATTTTGCCAAATGTCCACCAGTCTGGATTCACCACCATTTCTTTTCTAAAAATAAAGCTTCCTGGGATGACACCCAAAGAGGCAATTTCATAGAGACCCTTGTTTTATATTTATTCCAAACTTTTAGTATGGCAATCACTAACAAAATGATTATTAAAATCAACATTAACTTTAGCTTTATCACATCGTAAATAGCTGTGCCATCCAAATCTTAATTCGTGCCCCTCTAATTCAAGTAACCTCTTGTTCTGGAGGTTCACCCACTCTATTAACTGGGCCAGACAACATGCATCGAAGTACAATTTCAAATCTGGTAAACCCAAACCCCCTCTTCCTTAGCATCTTGCAGTAGTTTATATCTAATTCTTGTTTTTTTCCCTTGCCATATAAACTTGGAAATATCTTCCACCATTGTTTAAATGAATTGTCAGTTGTAACTATTGCTAATGTCATAAAAAATAAATATTAAATGATCAAAACCTGTTAATCAACCCTACTAAATGACATTTTTGAAAATAATAGATTGCTAAAAGTCATTTTTAACTTTATTTTGACAATAAGTGTTCTTTGGTATTCAGATCTGGCCTAAAAATAATAATGTAGCACTTGGGGATGAAGATGCAGCTCAGCAGTCCAGCACTGGAGGCCAAGATGGAGAAGACCTGCACAGCCACCGTGTACTTCCCTTTGGTGCTCAGGTAGGCAGGCACAAAGGACACCCAGACACTGCAGAAGACCAGCATGCTGAAGGAGATCAGCTTGGCTTCATTGAAGGCCCCAGGGAGATTCCTGGCCAGAAAAGCCACCATGAAGCAGACAGCAGACAGGAAGCCCATGTACCCAAGGGCAACATAAAACATGGTGACAGAACCTTCATTGCATTGTAGGATGATCTCTTTAGGTTGGGAGTGCATGTCAGAGTCAGGGAATGGGGGGAAAGTGCTCAACCAGATGCTGCAGATGACAACTTGGAGTCCAGAATAAGAAAGGACAATGGAGTTGGCCAAGCTCTTCCCCAACCATCTCTGCACTTTATTTCCTGGTTTTGTGGCCAAGAAGGCTAACACCACTGTGATCGTTTTGGCCAAGATTGAAGAAATGGCAATTGAGAAGATAATGCTGAAGGCTGTTTGTCGGAGGAGGCAGGTCACCATTCTTGGGTGGCCAATGAATAGGAAAGATGTCAAGATGGAAAGCAGGAGGGAGACTAGAAGGATGTAGGAGAGTTCCCGGTTGTTGGCTTTGACAATTGGTGTGTCCATGAATTTAATGAAGATCCACAAGCCAAAGGCTGTGATTAAAGTGAGGAACAAGACAATGGAAGTGAGGATGATCCCCAGATTTTCCTTATAAGAAAGATAGCTTTTAATCTTGGGGATACAGCGAACTCGATTGATGTTTGGATATTGGTCATCTGGACATTTGGTACATTCTTCTGCATCTGAAAAAGAGCAAGAGTAGAGTCTCCCTTTAACATGTCTTTTAATGAAATGCATTGTTTGGGTAAACTTGTTTTTGGTGTGAATGGTAGTGTGTAGGTGAAATTAATATACATTTCTTTATTTCCCTCCAGCTAGAATATCTTAATAGCTCTTTTTTTTTTTTACTTTTATCATTTTATCAATGAACTTGTTGGGAGAGAAGAAGGGAAGAAGAAAGGATCCAAGGAAGAAAGGCAGTTCCATTTTACCTTTTCACTTCTGAACATTTGTCAGTATCTTAAGCCACCAATGAGATCCAGACTATAGTGGGATTAATTTCATGTGAAGGATTGCTTATTGTAGCTTATGTTAGCTGAAAATGATAAACACTACTTTGGCCATGGAGAAAGACATATTAGGTGGAGTGGCTCTTAAAGATAAGTTGGATATGGAATGAAGACATCAAAATGCATTCCTCATTTTTTATTATCAGAAAGAGGAATATTTTCCAATAAGATCAAGAAGGAAATTTGGCTCAACCCCAACTTACGATTCTTCTCCTCTCCTCCCCATGGGCCATGATTCTGAAAATTACTTTAAGAGACTTCAGCGTCTTCTGCAATGTCAGCCTCAGGAAGTATAAACCCAGGAGTCACTTGAGGCTGACCAAAAAAAGGCATCACTTGAACAGATGGCACAGTCAACGTATTATTACATAAGGATATCAAAGCAGGAAGAATGAAGAGCACAGTGAAGACACCATGTGAGACTCATTCAGCAAAGAAATACATCCTTCGTGTAAAGTCGAGTAACTATAACTTGAAACTGTGACTTCCCAAAGTGCCCACCAGACATGGCCAGAATTTGGTCCATCCTCTTCCAAAGATCCAATCAAAGTTCCATCATTACATTCTGGAATCTGGAAACTCTCACTATTCAGAACAATGAAGTAAATAATAATTTGAAATGTCAAGGATGTATTGTAAAAGATAAAGGGCAGGTGGCATCATCTCTCACACAATACTCAACCCTCACTTATCCTGTATCTTTATCAATGATCTCTATCTCTGTTTGCTTGTGCTATAAACTGGATTAATTATGAAGAACTAATTCACAAGGACATAAATATATATCCTGATCAAGACTCAAAGAGGTGGGACACACTCTGGCCAAACCATTCAAAATGCATGTTCAAGGAGAATTTCAGGATGTATGGTCCTCCCCAAAGTCTGCTCCTTTCTCCTGATGTCACCCACCTTCCATGGTGGAGATGGATCCTTCTGCACAAGGATGACAATTGTAGCAGCAGATGGGCTTCCTTTCCTGAGCCACCTTCATGAATCCTGGCGGACAGCTTTCCACACACCTGGAAGGAGGCTGGGGCTGGCCAGAAAGAGGGGGGGAAATAACACCCACAATATACATTATTTTATTTCCTAAAAAAGGTAAAAGGATAAGTTTGGGGATCTCCAATTCAAGGTTTAGCTTTGCTAAATTCAAAGCTTACAATAATTCAATTCAATCCTTTATTGCCAATTCACAGCGAAATTGAATGAGCCTCCATCAGTACAATCACACAAAGCACAGAAACACAGAATACATTCAGATACAGAATACATTTCCAGACTTATAAACAAATCCCTAACCCCAGGAAATGCCCGGGCTGGCACATTTCCACATACATTTCCACATACAGATATATATACATATATACAAGAAACATAGAGGTCCTCAAAGTGATGTGGTTGCTTGTTGTTTGCCTGTCTACCTTCTCTTCTAGTTTTTTTCCCACTACAAATTTATTTAAAATTCTCAGCGTACCTAACTGAAAAGAAAGTTGAGTGATTTCTGCTTTGACTAAATCAATCACTTTGCCCCATGATGTAAATTTAGCTTCCTTGCACAAATTTGATAAACAGATAACTGGAATAGTTACAGATATCTTTCTCATGGACACCTGAACACCTGGGAGAACTGAGATGACATCTCAAGTCCACCCCTGCTCCAATTCTGCAATTGTCTTGGAAAGACCTTCAGAAAGAGTAAATTCTTTTTGTCCACCTTGTTCAGCGTCTCCATCTCTGCAATGACATTTTGGTTCATCATCAACTTGAAATCCAAGGATCCCACTCTTTCTAGATTACCAACTACCATTTTGTTAACAGAGAAATTGGAGAAAACCACCGTGTTCACAATGTCCAGGTCTGCTACCAGCTCTCCATTCTCATCCAAATATACCCCATTGATGGAATTATTATAAAACTGAGCAGTTCGAAGGAAAGAATGAAACTGGAATGGAAGAGAAAATGGACAATGTTACATAGATAAAGAAAGCTCTCTGGCAAGACTCTATCTGAGCTGGAATGAAGGATCTGTACTGAGAAATTGGGAATAAAAATCTTGTTAGCAGGACCAAGAATGACAGAGATATTAAGGAAAGTGAAGGCTGTTTTTTTGATAACTTCCATTCATAGTTGTCACTGCAAAGTTTGGAAACCCAAAGGGAGGTATAGCAAAGGATACATCAAGTGTGAACTAATGAGATCCAAAGTTAAAACCCGAAAGGAAATGGATGTTGTGCATAACAACACTGAAGGAATTTGGCCAATGAAACCAAAATGAAATCAGACGCCCTACAGAGCAAGAATAGTGTAAATAACTGTGGCTCAGGTCAATGGGCAGATAGGAAGAGAAAATGCTTTGCCTGTTTTGAGGATTACTATGGGAGCCATTCTAGACTTTTTCCTAGTCCAACCCTTCACCTTCTCACCTGATCTTAGCCTGCTTAGCTTCTTGGCCCAAGAAATCTTCTCCATATGCTGCTTCTTGATAAGATAATTTGTTATCTGTAATTCTACAGAGAGTTTTGAGGTGGGGAAGGAAAATCAAAGGGATTCTTAGCCAAAGAAGGAGACCCACTTTGGGTAAAGCCCAGGAAGTGAGAGGATCAGAGATGTTAGACAGCTTAATATGCGTGACACCGTAATGGTCCTAGTAATAGCAATAGCACTTAGATTTATATACCACTTTATAGTGCTTTCCAGTCCTCTCTATGCAGTTTACAGAATCAGCATATTGCCCCCAACAATCTGGGTCCTCATTTTACCCACCTCAGAAGGATGGAAGGCTGAGTCAACCTTGAGCCTGGTGGGATTTGAATCAGTAGACAGCAAAAATACTGCTGTACTGCACTCTAACCACTGCGCCACTGAGGCTTTAGCTTATTAAACAAAAAAAGAAGTAAAAAGAGGTGAGGGGAAAATATTTTACCTAGAAGCTTGTAAAAAAATATTGGAAAAGAAATGAGCAGGGTGAAATGAATTACAGAAAGGAGAGCAATGGAAAATTGGAATTCAATTTAATGTTTATATTCAGAATACGGAATAGCTATTGTCAGAGTTGTTGCACACTTCTTACAATTGTAACATAGATTGCTAACTGCAGTGTGGAGCTATGCAATAGAAAATAAGTACCTGCCATGCCTTCAGCATGGTTGTTCTTGAGTTTTTATCACCTTTAAATATCCTCCTGGATCTGGATATGTAAGCTGCATTTAACGCCCATGCCACAGCCCAGACTGTGTTGTAAATGAAATAGTTGTCCCCAGTCAGGATAGGATCTATTTCTTCTTCCTTGAGAATCTCCAGGTCTTCTTTCTGCCTGCACCATCTCCAGACTTTCACCGAAAAGGCATTGTTGGTGTAGGAACACAGGAAGGAGGTCTCTACATAGTGTCTCATAAAAGAACGAAGCTTCAAATGCCTACCATACTTTGCAATTTGATTTTTCTTCATAGGAAAGGAAAATATGCTATGGATATATTGAACATGAAAGGTTTTTTTGGATATATAAACGGTGAAGTCCCAGCGGATTGGTGTGATCAGGACTTTTCCTCTAGGAGGTTCAGTAATCCTTTCAAATATCTGATGTAAAACTGACAGACCTCCATTGAATGAAGTCAAGTCTGCACCATAAATAAAGACCCTCACCTGTCTCCAACTGCGGTATAAATGCAACTTTATGTTAGCTTTCCAAGAAGTTGGAGAAAAGGTTTGTGATAACACTGGGCAAATGCCATTCCTGATCAGCATGGAAGTCAACATCCTGATGAACCGTTGTCCATTCTCAGTGTCTGGAGCAAGGAGACCCACCAATGTCCACTTGAAATAGAAGACCAGCTTCACCATCCCTGGATACTGGGCTCCTTCAGCAGGGAGCATTGGGTAGAAGAAAGGATTTTCATCACTCACAACCTGGGAATCAAAACCGTGATTGATCTGAAAAAGGAAAAAGAACCTTAATTCTTTTGGAGACCATAAAAACAAAATCTAGCTCTATTGGAAGAATTGTTCTATTTCTTGCAAAGAAGAATCTTTTATAGGAAGTCTCTGGTCATTCTGTTTACATTGTTTATATTCTCACTTCAGTGAAGCATTTGGCTGTTGCAAAGAATCAACAGAAATGCACAGTCTGCATTACGAGTGTGCCAGGGAGACAATGTGTCTTCTCGGATCCTTCTCTGCCATTTGATAGAACATTCACCCTTACTTCATGCGATTCCCACAATAGAACGTTGCTCTTTATTTACATCAGAAGATGTCTGGCTGTAAGCTGCATGTCTAAAAATGGTCTTGCCAACAGAGACACACCTGTGGGATTTTGTAGGTACCCAACATGGTTGAAATCTGGAAGGAGATGTCAGTATCAGCCTCTTCGAGAACAGCCATGGTGTTTCTCTGCCTCCCACAGCTGTAGCTGGGAACATTGGCTTCCCCCTCTGAAAGCAGGTCCAGCAAAGCCTCCGAGGTCATTTGTGTTGTGAAATAATTGTCATAGATGTTGTATCCCAGGGTGACATTGAGCAAAATGTTGGGATTCTTGTTGATCGCTTGGATTGCAAAAAGGAAGGATAGAATTTTCCAGTACTCTATTGATGGTATCCTGAAAATATGAATGTATCAGGACATAATCAATGGAAGTGACATGTTATTTAACTTTAAACTTAACAATTGTATTTGTAATCCACCTAAGGCTGAAAGGTTTGGATGCATTTTTAACCCCCTGCTGCTCCCCCCCCCCTCTCCACAAATATCTCTGACCTGTCTGAATAGAAGTGAATAGAACTCTCGGATTCTTTCCATTTATCTTTTATTTTGGGATACTGAATGCAAATTATTTCAGGGTTATTGTTAGCTTTCTCCAATTCTTTTTTAAATTTAGATTTATTAAGAATTGTTTAAGAAAATAAAATATTAATCAAAAGAAAAAAATGAAAAAAAAATAGGAAAGGAAGAAAAGGTGCAAGAAATTAAAAAAAGAAAAAGGAAAAAATGTGATTTCCCACCTTCTTTTCAACAGATTTTTTTTTTCATTTCTGCAAATTCTAGTCTTCCACTGTGAGAATTCCATGATTCTTATATCATTGAACATACAATAATCTTGCCATAGTTACCGTATATAAATACTATGAATGTTATCTAGTTCTTTGCTCAGAACTCCCAGTAAAAAAGGATTCTGGTTTCTTCACAATTTGTAGCCTTTTAAGGTCTTTGCATTGTTGTGTTAATTTAAACCTAAAATTTCTGAGCTTTCTCACCCTGCATGGTAAAATGTTTCCCTATTCTTTTCATAAATCTTACATTGGTTTGAAATATGTTTACACATTCTTTATTAATTCTCTAATTTCCTATACCAACAATACATCATCTTATGTAAAAAAAAAAACCGAATACCAGTCACCCAAATTCTCTGCATCTTTATTTAATATCTAAATTTAATAGTGAATTCAAATTGATCCTGTTCATACTCTATAATATACTCCATCATCCTTAAAACTTAATACATTTTTGTTATTACATGTTCACCACTTGTACATAATTCAGGTACAAATTCAGTTTTAGCTTATTCTTCAAATTGTCCTTATTCTTGCTGTTGTATTAAGATTTCAGATTGACTTTCAATTTCTTTCTATTCCTTTGACTATTTATCTTCTCCAATAATTAATAATTGGAGTTTGACCTGTTAATCCACATGAAAGATAAAATTATATAGACAGAGACATCCACAATGACACATAAAATGAGCAACTATGACTGTTAACAAACGCAGTTAAGTGTTCAATTTCTGGAGGTGTTTATACGACCCACATATCCACCACAGAGTCTTAGCTGACAAATAACTCATTGTATGATTAGGATGCTGGTATGAAGGGAAATTCACATATTTAAGAAAAGTCAGTTTTGAACTGGTATCCATTCATTTAATTAGTGGTACAGAATAAAATTGTCAAGCTTGTCTCAATTTTACTTCAGAGAAAAAGTCAACATTTCTGCATTTTTCTATCCATGCTGATGAACTATGGGGCATGAGAGTAGTAGAAGACTCTCTTGCCAATCTATAATCCAACTCTGCTAAGAAGATGTCAAGAAAAGTAGATGCTGCTTCTTCAAAGTAAAGAAAAATAGAAGATCTCTACTGATTACTTAGTTGAGAATTTCAAAGCAGGCTCATCAGCTGAAAAGGATGAACCAAGGATGAAAGGAGACAGAAAGAGAAAAATCTAGCAAACCAAAGAGATCATTCAGAGAGACAGATGAAAGTTTACAACTCAGGGTGGAATGGAGAAGCTCTAATTCTATATACAAAATTTGACATACATTGAAATTTGAGTCAAAGGAGATTTGTTGAAGCTTAATGGGAAAAGCAACAGCCTTGTTGCAGAGACAATGCCACCAATGAGAAACTCTCCTGGCTTGTAACAGTTCTGTGGGTGTACCTCGTCCCTCTTCAGAGTCAGGAGACATTTGGCTGTGAGTCTTGCCAGAACTTCCTGGGGCAGCAGAAGCAGCAAAAGCAGCAACATGATTTGTGTTCCTGATGGAATATCCAGCTTTGCTTTGAAGACACAGTGATATGAAGAGGTGGAAGAAACCAAAACCTTTTTCCAAGACAGAAGCTCCAGAAGTTGCCTAATCCTGACAGAGTCTATACAAGCCTTTATATCTGCATCCCCTGCCTGTCATAAAAGCTTTCAATGTTCTTTATTTCTCCAGGACCATTTATGTCCCCAAGATTTTTCAATGCAATGACATTAGCCAAGGCTTTGATGTGATATCAAAGTGGAAGCATGTTATGGCTGTGTTTGTGTGATATCTGAAAGCAAACCAAAATGTCTTTTGAGATTTAGTACCAAGAGAATAAATAAATCACTATGATTTGGATAATAGCAACAAGAAGAGACATCATCTCTCTCTAAACTCTGAGTGAGTCAACAAGCAGGTGCCCAATGGGAGGAGTCACAAGTGGGGTGAAACTCTGAGTATGAGACAAGAAGTGAAACAGGAGAACTTTCTCCCAAACATCCCTTAGAAAATCTCTTTATACATTCCAGTCTCAAGAGAATTTTAGCATTAGTCTGAAATGTCAATCCGCAATATGGATACAGTTGATTCTGCTTTGCCTTTGTTAAGAGATGGGTGGCCATTTTGGTTCATGTGACATTCTTCTCTCTTACAATGTCCCAAACCAGAACAAAATCCCTGAAAATCACTTTTATTCATTATAGTCATCAAAAGTTGGACTTTGGGTTCTACTGTTGGGACATTTCAATTTTTTTAAAAAAGTAGATTTTTTTTCCTCATTGGAGAAAAGCTATTACTTGTTTGTAAAGGTGGAAATAAATAATAGAATAAACCAGAAGATAATTATGGTCAAGGACCAGTGTATAAAGAGAGAGAGAAATATGTAGCAAAATATATATTTAGAGATACATTAATAAATAAGTAAAATTAGGACAACACAATATTGTGAAACTTATTGAACTGAGCTAGGCAAGTAAACCTAATAAAATCCATAAGACTTGTCTAATTTTGATTTGTTTGATATAGTCCTTAGCTAAGTATTTGTGAAGAGTTCATGAGTTGGTTAAGTCATTAATTTTTGGGCATCCATAATGGCCCAGGGTTGGGCCAGTACAGGGAGATTCTTGGCTTTCCCTTTATGAAAACATATCATCTAGCTGGACCAGAACCCAGCCCTTCTCTCTGGCATCCCCTGCCTTGTGGAAGAGTCTCCCTGGACATCCAGATGGACCCAACTACCTCAGGATTAGGCTAGTTCTATTGCTGTTGTTGATGGGAATAGTAAAGGGAATATTTGTAGCTCAGGATTGAAGTGATTGCTCTTTGGTGTTGTCTGAAGTTGTTCGTTTTCTTGTAGATGTTTCAGTACCTGAACAAGGTAACATCATCAGCAGATGATGTAATGAAATGTCTGCGATAAAACAACCAAGATCAGAGAGCACCAAAGTCTAAAGGCAGATTTGAAAGGCATCTCAGATTGAGCTGTCAGGAACGTTCCAATCAATGGAGGGTGTGAGAAGTCAACAATGAGAGGATCATGAAGACAATTGCCTCAGGAGTTTTCTGCTTTTTTTGAATCAGTTTACTGAGCCTGGAATTCTTCACTCAGCAACAGAAGACCCAGAATCTTATTTTACCATGTTGAAAACAGTTGCTACCTCTTGTAAATGGCCTGAGAGTTAATGGATTGCCCCATGTTTAATGCTAAAGGCCTTGAGAGCTTATAGTAGTTCTTCCAGCAAGAGAAGGAGCGAATTACTCTCATGTCAAAGATATTAATCCTATATAAATATGATATCACTTCTTATAGGTAGAGGTTTAGGAACCACACCTATGATAAACACAAATGAATTTTGAATGGTGAGCAAGGCTGAAAGACCTAGGTAAGGAAATGGTTGAGGCCAGAGGACAGAAGCAAAGAAAAGGTAGTAGAGGAGGAAATTTTGGAGCAGTTTCTACAGATACTTCCTACCAAACTGAGGTTCTGGGTGCAAGAATACAACCCAGAATCAGTTCAGTTGAAATGGCTGAGAACTTCATGGCAGCAAAAAAAGTGGGAGGATATTAGAAGGGAAGATGCAGAAGGAGAATGGAGAATAAGAAGAACTATTCCAGAATATAGGAAGTTAAAGGAGCTTGAAGAGAGAAAATTCAAAGGAATAAAGTAGCTGTCAGGATTCCACACAGCATCCACAATTTAATCAAAACTCCAAAGAAGCCAAAGTCCTTAGAATGAGATTTTATTGAAGACATTGTATTGGTACATCTGGAGAAATTATTGAATTATTGAATCTGAAATTCCTGGGCTTTCTCTTCTCCAAATAAACTGAAAGTTCCTCCCTATTAAGTCTCACAGTCCAGCTGCTCACCAATCAAGTCAGGGTGGCATCCAAAGTTCATCCCTGCAACCTCCCACATCAGGTGCAAGCGAACTGTCCTCAGTTCTCGTGAGAAATGTTCAAGAAGAATGTAAAAAGATAATGGAGTAGCTGCTGTCAAACCCAACTCCTCGACTCCCGCACCTTGCATACAATGTGTCAGGACTAAAAGAACTACCGTATTACTTGTAAAAGCACAGAACAACCAAACCCCAGCATATATTTTCCTTTTAGGCTTGACACCCTGAAGCTGACTTGGCTATGGCTGTTTTATTTTATTTCATTTACTGTAGGTTTTGTATTGGGCTCGATACTGGAAAACGTGTATCAGTTTGGACCTAGGGGTTAGTCAAAACAAAAAGAATGGAAAAATGCAACTGTGTGAAAAGAGGCCATTTATCCAAAGAGTGTAGAAGCCAGAGAAAAAATGGAATGGCTGCAAGTAATACAAGGATATGGGGGGGAAAAATATGCATCCCGCAAAAATTAATGGAATTGCTGTGAGAGACTTAATAGCTATTGAGAGTAGATAAACATTGGTACGGCCTCATTTAGTGTAAAAATAGGCATCATTACACCTCTTATGAGTTTGTTTGGGCAGATTGAGATGGTTGCATTGGTCAAAGCCAAATTACAAGCACGGGAGAAAGAATAGGTAGGAGTTATCCTTAACTTGCTGTGTAGTAGTTGGCTCGGATTTTTCCATTTACTGAAAGTTGGACTCAGAGAAAAGGATTCCAGAAGGAGGAGGAGATTGTGGGAAAAGCAAAGATGAGGATGGAGCAGAAGCAGGAAGGGGAAGGAACCTGGGATTAATAGGAGAAAGGAGACAGCCTTTTTTTAATGTGTCAAGAGGGGGTAAATGATAGCTTGATGAGAGCTTAAAAATACAAAATGATGAAGTATTTAAATGAATTGAATCCTCCAAATAGAAGGCTATTAGCCGCAAAACCTCTATAGGAAAGGAATCCCATTCATAAGAAAAAAAAAATCTCAAATAATGTTTCTCCTCAAATCAGCCAGGAATTGATCAGATTGTTACAAACAAGCCACCAACAATTAGAATCATTTAAATTGCTCACTCTGACCCTTCTATACCACAAAGAGGGGCTTGGTGGGAAAACAAGGGAGTCAAGGAGAGGTTTTCACTCCCTGAGGAAAGAGCTCACATTTTGGAAAAAAGATGGAAAAGGGAACTCTTTTTTGGGAATGGGTGGAATGACCCTGGCAGGGGAAAAAAACAGCTGCATTTGCATTTATTTTTCTTATTTTTCTCAGGGCAGCACATTTTGACATGAAGGGAGATAGACAGCCCTGACATTTTGATGGAAAGGAAGTCCAAAGTCTAAAATCATCCAGTGAGACTTTCTGTCTAAAGCCAAGTTCTCAGCCAGGAAACATTTCCATTTAGGGCCTTCCAGATCAGTATGAGAAGGGAACTGCAGCTGACTCCATCTGTCTACCAAAAGTCTCCCTGGAGGATTTGGCCCAAAAGCAGAGCTCAGACTTTGAGGATTATTCTCCTTTCTCAGGAGAAAATCCTGATTATTTCAACTAGTTTTTAGATCCAAAGATTATTTGGTATTTTTCCGGAAAGAAATGAAATAGAAACAATCCCCATATAGTTCAAAATGATAGACCAATTAAATTGGCCATCAAGAATTGAGAGGTTTAAAAGCTCCATTCTTGAAATTGGTCCCACGGTAACACAGGGCACCTGTGGCTGAAGGAAAATAAATCTGATATTTGTTGGCATGGAGGTTGAAGAGAAAACCCCAGGGAGTACTTATAGCCTGAACATGTCACTGAACTGAAATGGCTTCCTACTAAGTTAAAACTAATATGTAATGCTGAAGGATAACAATACAAAAAGACTGATGCAATAGTGTGATCAGGATCCAAGAAAAAAAAATATGCTAGTCAAAAACTAGTCAACAGGACTTTGCATAATAAAATAAACTATCACATCCACACACAAAGATAGAGAGAGAGGCGGGGGATGCTTTTCACCCTATGTAAAGAAAGGAAAGGGACCCATACTCCACTGCCACCGTCTTCCACACATATGGCACTGAGGGGAAAAAGCAAAGCCCAGACCCATCATCTTGCCACAGAAAAGGCCCAGGAAAGAGGAGGGGATCTAGGGGAACCCTTCAACACCCCCTCCTATTCTGGGAAGAGACTAATGTGGTTTATGGGCTTTGGAGTTTAGGGGGAGGCAGCCAATGGGAGTTTGTGAAGCTTCAGATTTTCTTCATGTGTTTCCAGGAAAGGTTCCTGTGTGAGGGAAGCTATGAAGGGTCTTTGTCTCAAAGGGGGATCTGGCATTGCTCGGGAGGAGAAGGCGATGGGGGTCTCCATGGAGTAACCCTCTGGGGCTCTGAGGAAGGGGCATCCTGGGGGTCTCTCGTGACCCTTGAAGACCCTCCAGGCAGGCTCTTCTGGGCAGCCACTCCTCCCACTGGAGAAGAATCACTTCAGGGCAGCCATTTCTAGGTGGGGGAGGGGCCCTTCCAAGACTTCAGCCTCTCCTCCCTCTCCATTTCTGGGAGTTTCTGCTTCTTTCTCATCACAGTAAAAGATTTTACTTTTATCCTGGTTTGAAACTCTCTCTCCCCCTCCCCTTTGTCTTTGTTTATTCAACCTCTTCTCCATGAAGTTGAGAGAGAGAGAGAGAGAGAGATAGAGATGGTTCTTTTGTCTTCGCTCAGAACTGGAGGAGTTGAAAGGAAAACAAAAAAGCCATTGCAGTTCCAGGCTACATTAACAGAGGGATAGAATCAAGATCATGTGAAGTGTTATCATCACTTTATAATGCCATTGTAAGGCCACTCTTGGAATACTGGATTCAGTTTTGGTCACAATCATGTACAAAAGATGTTGAGTATCAACAACCTGGTGGGACATTGAAATGATGCCCTTGCATGGGCTCTTCCATGGGGCCTTGAAAAGGGGACTGAGGAGGTCCCTCAACTACTGAGCTTTTCTGAGGCTAGCCAAATCCAAACCTTATCCTCCAATAGGCATTGAAAATCAGTTAACCACCCAAGAGTAGTGCTAGAGACTCTATCCTTGCCTTGTCCCACTCTTCTGGCCAGGACCAGCAGCTGGGTGAGCTCAAGATCATGTGAAGTATTAATACCATTTTATAGTGCCTTGGTAAGACCACAGTTGGAATATTGCATCCAGATTTGGTCACCACAATGTTAAAAAGATGTTGAGGCTCTAGAAAGAGTGCAGAGAAGAGCAGCCAAGACGGTTAGGGAACTGGAAGCTAAAACATATAAAGAATTATTGCTGGAACTGGGTATGTATAGTCTGATGAAAAGAAGGACTATGGGTGACATGATAGCAATGTTCCAGTATTTAAGGATTTGCCACAAAGAAGATGGAGTCAAACTATTCTCCAAAGCACCTGAAGGCAGGACAAGAAGCGATGGGTGGAAACTAATCAAGGGGAGTAGCAACCTAGAACTGAGGAAAAATTTCCTGACAGAACAATTAATCAGTGGAACAACTTGCCTCCAGAAGTTGTGAATGCTCCAACACTGGAAGTTTTTAAGAACAGATTGGATAACATCTGTCTATAGTAGTGTAGGGCTTCCTGCCTAAGCAGAGGGTTGGACTAGAAGACCTCCAATGTCCCTTCCAACTCTGTTATTCTATTCTAAAGCTTCACATGACCTTGAAAGCCAGGTGAATCACACTGCCTGGCAGATTCTGGCATGGAATATGACAAGAGAGGTGTCCTGGGGCTTTCCTGCTCCATTTCCTCTTGGCATCCCAGAATACCTCTCCTTAGCTGCCCTGCAGGGCCAGAAAGACATTATGTTTTGGGGTGCCCCATTTCCCAGAGAAGGAAGAAGAGGCACTGACTGCCTCATGGGGAGACTTGCAGGAATGGACCTCTCCAACCCCATCTCCTCTCTAGGACCTCAACAAACCACCAGTTCTCCCTTCAAGGCCAATCTGTACATATCAATGTGCCACCTTCCAGATAAGAAACACAAACCCTCAACAACCTATCAAGTAAACCAGAAACACAGAGACTCCCAACTGTGCCTCCAAAGCATTTGGAGGTGGGTTTTTTTTCCGGGGGGAGGGATGGATAAACAAAGCTTCAGAGAAGGGAATGTACAGTAAGTCAATTAAGAAGAAAGAATGAGAATATCAAATGGTTCCACGTCACCGAGGACATCCACTGAAAACGAAGGGATGTCACCTAGTCATCCAAACAAATTTCTGGATAGGTATGGAAAAAATCAGGTCACGCCATCCACCACATTGTGGGTACTGCCACCACCTCAGCTATAGATCTGTCAATCTGTCCATTGTTTTCCAATAAGTTAAGGAACATTGAAATATAAAGATCTCAATGTTTTCAATGAATAAGGAAAGACAACACAGAACAGAGTGGACCTTACATCATACTTAAGTGGTTAGTAGAGGGGGTGTGCATAAGTGAACTAATGTGCTTATCATCACTGTCATTGCATTTTTTTATTCTTGCATTCATGTTTCCTTTATAGTTTGACAAATTCTAATAAATAAAACAAAGTAAAAACAAATAAAAACTTCTGTCTTCACTGTAATTTTTTCCCTATTTACTTAAGAATCTACTTAATCAACTGTCATAATACAGTCCATAGGCTGTCACTTTCCTATCTCATAGTCAGCTTTCATAGAAAAAGCTACCCCGGGTATTTTCTGGGGTTAGGGATTTGTTTATAAGTCTGAAGGTGCATTCTGTATTTGAATGTATTCTGTGTTTCTGTGCTTTGTGTGATTGTTCTGATGGAGGCTCATTCAATTTTGCTGCACGCCTGTTGTGCCTTGACAATAAAGGATTGGATTGAACTGGGAAAAAATGATATTTCTAGAAAAGAGGGAAATCAAATTTCACTACAGGAATTAAGAATTTTAAAATTAGATCTAATTTAGAGTTAACACATGAAGATTTAATAGAAAACAAGATCCCAAGATGTTCTATTCTTAACATTAGGTAGATTTATTAGGTTTAAATGTACTGATTGATTGATTGACCATAGAAGACAGGCAGAATGAGTGTCTAAGTGTCAAGAACCTAATGTTGCACCAAACTCAATAGCCCTGGGTGACCTTCCCTGGGGTATCTGGAGACAAGAGATCAGGTTAAAGTGATGGCAACTTGATACCAAACATGATGTTGATGTTGAACTATCTTCCTCCAAAATCATTTTTGGGACATGTCTGCAAGGACCACAACCACTACAGAAGAGTGCCTCTGGTGGTGTGACTGTGGTTTTGCACAAGAATGCTTTTCTCCAGATGGACGTGGAACCCCAAAAGAATATCATGATCCTGAGAGAAGTTGCTTCTCACTGTGATTATCTCCATCATGGTCTTGAGACCTCTTCTGTTCCTTCTCCAGTGACTGCCTTTGATGTAAACATCAGAGTAGAGCAATATGCATCTGATCTTGTATCTGAAAAGGATAAATGCCTTGCATGTGACACAGGTTTTGGAACAGACGGGATATTCTCCTGAATGTACCTTTTTCACCTTTCCAGGAATAACTCAGTTTGTCTCTATCTGAGTCAGGAAAGCCACCGATGCTTGCTTCTTGTGAAAGTGCCATTTTTTCTTTCTAATTTTCTTTGTCCTTCTTTAGAAATAGGAAGAGGACTGATTCAGCCCTATGATTTATGGAACTCCTACTTCTGATGCTGCTGGTGCCCCAGCCAGTCTCTGGGAGTCATAGAATGAGGTGCCCCCTGAGTTTGGAGCATTACAATGGAAAGAAACCAAGGAGCTTTTACAAGCCGGGATATCATCTTATTAGTATAATTACCTCTGTAACAGAAATAATCAAGAGAACATTTCCTTTCAACATGGCTCCTTATAATCAGACTTACTGGTAAGTCATTCAGTGTGATGGAGTTTCATTCCCTCCATTTGCAGTTCTAACACTCTTCTTCTTTCCTTCTAAGTTAACTTACTCTATATTGCAGGATCTGCCTAATTTCTTGAATCATTTTGATTTCCATGGCTGCTCTCTTTTGTTTTAATACTGGCTTTTATTTAAAGTAGTGATTGTTGTAGGTTCCCCTGCCCAGCTCATTTCCATATTTTTATAACTGCTCATTGGTACTGAAATCTTCATACAAAGAGAGGATGACTTGTTTTTAAAATGGCTTTTTTCAGTTATGTAGTATCCTCTTCATTGTATGATGAAAATTAATACTGATACAAATAATATAATATTTGTGATTCTTACCCTAGTGGGAGAATATCCCCATCCCATATTTTCAACAGTCATTAAAATTAAATATTAATGGATGACTGTAATTTATCTGGTTTTGAATGAATAGTCATAAGACTGAAGAGCATAGTGCAGAAAAACAGAAATATTTTTTAGAAATATTTTTGTTAGTGGTAATGATGATAACTTGCATGTGTTTTTTACACCAGGGGAAATGCTGATATGAGTCGACTCTTACACTTCATTTTTGCCATTCAAATCATAAACAACAATTCTCAGTTACTGCAAAATCTCACAATTGGCTACAACATCCATGACAACCATTTGGACCCAACTGGCACTTCAGATGCCTTGCTGGACATTCTCTCTACTGGAGAAGCCAATGTTCCCAACTACAGCTGTGGAAAGAAGGACCACATTTTGGCTGTCCTTGATGCAGCTCACAGGGACTTCTCCATCCAGATGTCAACATTAGTAGGCACCTACAAAGTCCCACAGGTTTCTATGTGTGTTTATCTGGTAGCATGAAAGCAGTGGTAGTGGGTGAGCAATAGATCCAAACATATCTTCTCTATGGAAATCAAGAGCTGTTTTTCACTACGGCTGTTGTAAGTGTCATGGTTAGGGACTGAGATATGCAGTGGGGAAGGGACTAGGATCAAAGAAACCATATCCTCTGGTATCTATTGCTTTGATGGCTTCTGAAGAACAGTTGTGAAGGTGAGGATTGCCTCAGAGTATGGTGAAAGAGTCTTCTGTACAATGGGAAAGTGTGACAGTGATGGGAAGCTGATACTTTATATATGATCTTATCTGAAACAATAACATTTCAAATGGTGAACAAATCCCAGATTTGTCAGAAGAGTCCATGAATTCTCTTACCACTGTTGCCAAAACATACACCCTAAGTCCTATATACCCATAGTGACCACTACCATTTATTAAACAATGACAATCATTTTAGCCAACATGTCAAAGTCCTTCCTTGAAGAAATAAAAAACAGGCTTTAGGAAGAGTGACATTACTATTGATAATTGATTTCGCTTAAACCTTCAAATTCATATGCATGCATGCATATGATGTATGGATGTACGACAGTCAGTCAGGGAAAACAACTGTTTGCTGTCCTTAAGGGTCTCAGTGATGCATCCAACATGTAAACTGAAATATTATGGAGGAAACTGATTGCCCTTAAAATGGAACCCAAATTTTGGACCTGATCAAAGCTTTTTCCACAGTGTTGTGTGAGGATGAGTTTTGGGCTTAACAGGGACATGACAAGTAGGATAGATACTTGCCAAGAGGTAAAAGAAAAGTGCATCCTTGAACATGGTTTTTTTGGTCTGGACATTAACAGCTTACGAAAACTAATGAAGGGTCCTAGACTATACATGGTTAAAATGTTAGATACTGATTGTAACAACTTGTTATATGCTAATGATATGACAGTATTGGCCTACTTGTACACTAGTTTATGTAGGCTGTTAAGAAGACTTGGCTACTATTCTCAGAATAATTTTGTGATTTTTATTAAATCACAGTTTCAATTCCTGGATTTTTTTTTTTTAGAAAATGATATGATAGCAATAGCACTAGCATTTAAACCTATATAACAACTTCACATTGCTTTTACAGCCCTCTCTAAGTGGTTTGCAGAGACAGTATATTGCCCCCAACAATCTGGGTCCTCATTTTACCCTCCTTGGAAAAGATGGAAGGCTGAGTCAACCTTGAGCCTGGTGAGATTCAATCTGCCAAATTGCAGGCAGCCAGTAGTCAGCAGAAGTAGCCTGCAGTACTGCATTCTAACCACTGCACCACCATGGCTCAACTATATGATAGCCTTAGACCGCTATTCCAAGGTGAGCCAACAGAACATGTTAGGGCTCAAGTGAATGTTCTGCTAAAACTAAGGAAAAAAGTCATAGCTCTCTAGCTTTCTTAACCCTAATTACTAAATTATACAAGCCAAGGTTACCACACACACACACACACACTTCTAAAATAAATAAAATCAAAGCATCTGAGATGTATCTTAATAGTAGATAAAAAGACTTAAGCTTTTGCCCTCAGGGCTGAATTGGGAATTTTTACAATTTGTTCTTTGTCTATAATCAGGCTATATAATTTATTGTGTAAACTTAAAGCTATCAAAACTGATGGGCTCCAAACATTGTGTCTTTTACAACAAGCAAAACTTCAATTAAAGACCTCTTGGTACAGGTAGTAAAGTACATAAGGAATTGTGGTCTCCCTGTCTCTTGTACAACTTAACTGGAGAACGAGCTGAAAAAAAAATGTTTCACAAAGAATCTGGGGTAGCAAAGAAGAGAAAGATACAACCATCCTCAATATGTTTGGCACATTGAAATCAGTAGTGAGATTCAATTTTTTTTACTACTGGTTCTGTGGGCGTGACTTGGTGGGCGTGGTTTTCCTTCTTCTCCTTTGAATTCCTTCTCCAAAGAAACTAAATCTGATGGATCCTTGGAGCAGTGGTGGAATTCAATTTTTTTTACTACCAGTTCTGTGGGCGTGGCTTGGTGGGCATGGCTGGGGGGGGTCATGTGACTAGGTGGGCAGTTTCTGTAAGCAGGGCAATAAAGATTAGGATGGAAACAACACCAGGATGTTTCTTTTCTGCCTTCCTGACAGGATTAACCCTGTCAAGTGGGAAAAAAACAAAAGGAGATTTCTTCTAAAGACTAGTTCTCCAAACTGCTTAGAAAATTTACTACCGGTTCTAGCGAACCTGCTAGAACCTGCTGAATTTCATCTCAGATTTAAATGGATGAGCTGCTATAAACAGATCTTCCAAATTGCCAATAATTTCAACACAAAAATAAATAAACTTTTCTGGTTGGTATTTGAGCAGTTTTGACACAATAGTTAAATACTGAAGATTAAACCTAGGCCCTTATAATGAACATAGATGACATATCAAATCTATTATTTGAAAGTCAATTGTATAAGAGAGAGAGAGAGAGAGAGATCAGTATTTAGGACCAAACATTATAGCAGTGCCTATTGAGATGCATATGGTAAAACAGCATATTTCCTATATGGTCAGAATTAAAAAAAAAATTAAAAAAGAGAATTCAGTTCAGACCTACAGATCTTGGTCTGATAGCAATAAATTGTAAGGATGATGCAGAAATATGATTTGCATATTCTTATTTGTTTTTACTTAATATATTTTTAATTCAATGATTACATTCCATCATGTTATTGTTCCGCATTTTGTGTTCTTTATTTTGATATGGCATATGTAATAACAATAAACTATTACGTTTATAAGAACCAAATTGGATTCATTAAAAGGTAATATTTTGGACTTGATAGAATATCAATTATAACATTGAATTCATTACATTTTCAGATGACGTATGGGATTGTTTCAGAGGCTCTGAGTGATAAAAGGCAATTCTCCTTTTTCCACCGGATGCTCCCAAAAGAAGGGATCCAGTACCCAGCAATCATCCATCTGCTCCTCCATTTTAGATGGACCTTGATTGGACTTTTTGTTTTGGACACAGAGAAGGGAGAGAAATTTATTAGAACTTTTACTCCAAAGCTTGTCAAGAATGGAATTTGTGTTGTGGTATCACAACTGTTATCAAGAACTGGACATGCAGGACCCCTCCGGGATGCCATCCTTAAGTGGAGGCAGGTCAATGTTTTTGTTCACCTCGTGGAATATACTTCTGTTTTGGAAAGAATTTTCCTTTTCCATTTAATATTTGAAGGTTTATCAGGACCCATTGAAGGAAAAGTTTGGATCACCACAACCTTGGGGATATTGTCAGTGACTGAATTTGGCAGACTTTACAAATATGTCCATAGTATTTGGAACGTTAATTTTCAGGAGGAAAAAAGACCAAAAGATGATTCCTTTGAACCCGATCTCTTTGTGGGACGCCGATTCTTAGATCAGTGTTTTCACTGTTCTTTTTCAAATTACGTCTTTTCTGTCAAAGGCCGGAGAAGATGCACCGAGAAAGCACCACTGGAGACCCAAGAGAAAAAAAATGGGATCCAGATCCCGAATCAAATCCTTCTTCACAGTGTCATTAAGACTCTGGCTCATGCCTTGAATGCTGCATATTCCTCCAGATCCAGGAGGAGATGGAAGGAGGGCAAAGAGATGTTGGGAGCTACAAGATTGCAGACGTGGCAGGTAAGGGGTCCATCAAACTTAGTTCCTTTGGAGAAGTAATCCCAAGAATAAGGCGGTGAAGCAGCTGGACTGTTCTGGTTCAGGTCTTCATACACATGAAGGTATACCTGGCTGTATGCCACAACTAATGCGGAGATAAGCAACCCCCTGGCTGAGACCCCAGAATGCTATCTTAAATATAACCAAAGCTTGATAGCACTTACAGATTGTCCGAAAGCCTTGCATACTGCTATGTGAATGAACTGAACGGAACTGTTTCTTCCTGCAACATTCCCCTCCCATTGCCCAACCTATAAGCTCTCTGGGAGGGGCCAATCAGTAGCCACCTGTTTCTATTTCCTTCTGTGACTCTTTTTCCAAAGCTGCTTCCTCCTCCTCGCAGCTCTATGCATACGTACAGTATGTCAGGGACAGCCTCCCTCTGTTCTTCCTCACTGCTTCCTGACTCAGATGCCACCTGGTGGCCAACAGGCCTCTCTAGTCCCTGCACTGACTCCAAACAACCCCCAGAGACTTCCTCAGCCTCCAGAGCAGTCCCATAGTGTTCATCACTGTCAGATTTCACCAACAGCTCAGCTGGCTGCTGTTGGGCTACAACATGGACCTTCCTGTTCTACAAAAGGCCAACAGCAGAGGTAAAATTCAGCAGTTTCTAACAGGTTCGCTAGAACTGGTAGTAAATTTTCTAAGCAATTCAGAGAACTGGTTGTTAGAAGAAATCTCCTTTTGTTTTTTTTCAACTTTACAAGGTTAATTCTGTAAGGAAGGCAGGAAAGAAACATTCTGGTGTTGTTTCTAGCCTAATCTTTATTGCCTTGCTTACAGAAACGGCCCACCCAGTCACATGACCACCCCCAGCCACGCCCACCAAGCCAAATCCACAGAACCAGTAGTAAAATAAAATTGAATTTCACCACTGGCCAACAGGATTAGACAATCTAATCTCTTGGGGGATAATGTTTCACACAGTGGGCACCATGACAGATATATTTTGATATGAAAAACTGTTAATTGTAAAAATTGTGTGCATTTTAAAATCAATTCATCTGTAGATTGGTTTGTGATTAGCATCATAGAATCTGAAATTCATAAATTTGAAGGAGATCTGAGACCGTCTAGCCCAACATTACTTCTCTCCCGGAATCCCATCTAAACCTTCTCTGTCTAATGTTTGCTCTGTCTTTGTATTAAGACTGTCAGTGAATAGAGACTGAACTTCTCTGGTTTCCTGGCTTAGCTCTGAAAGTAGAAGAATATGTGGGCATGACCTTGTGGGATGGGGGGAAGAGAGGCTGCTTAAGAAATGCTCAGATAAAAAACTGAGATTCTTATGGATGCATTTCTTCTTTTTCCCTATGAGCATTAGACTGTTGATTCATATTCCATTTGCAATCAACTACTATTTTGACATCATTTTCACAAATATTACCAAATTTGGTATCCTTCACCTTTCTTCCTGTGCATCATTAATAGCAATAGCACTTAGATTTATATACTACTTTATAGTGCTTTCCAGCCTTCTCTAAGCAATTTAAAGAGTTAGCATATTGCCCCCAACAATCTGGGTCCTCATTTTACCCACCTCAGAAGGATGGAAGGCTGAGTCAACCTTGAGCCTGGTGGGATTTGAATCGGCACTCAGTAGAGGTACTACATCATTACATTCTAACCACTGCTCCACCAATGACATTATCATCAAATTAATTATATGAAAAGTCCAGTATGGATCATCTGGATTTTACTTATGCACCTCTTTTTCTCAGGAAACCATAAATATTTTTTCTGTAAAATTGGATTTTTTTAAAAAAAGAGATCAGACCAGATTATTCTAACAGTTGGTATAAATCTTGCATAACTTAATCGTGATTTATCTTTTTTAACTATATTAATTAAACTATTGAAGAATAGATGGCAAAGGGCAAATTGTTATTCAAAAGTTTTAGGAGAACCATTGAAAATTATTTGAGTACAATTTTTAGGCTAGCTTTTATTCATTTAATTATCATACCATCCTTCCCTAATTTAACTGGAATCATCAGTTCAGAAAAATGTTTAATACTTTGCTAAAATCAAGTTATATTACTAGCATTCCCACAATCTATTAAGGAAGTGTAATGACTTGTGGGAATGAGCTTGGATGATCAGGCAGAGATGCTCTCTATGGAACGATTAGATAAGTTGTGGGTGGATTGGTGTGGGTCCTACTCCTTCAGAATGCAGAGTCCTTAGGGAGAGGGGGCGGTATATAAATTTAATAAATGAAATAATAAATGAAATGAGAATGGGCAGAGAAAGAAACTGAGAAAGGATCTTCCCATACTTTTCAGGCTGTAAAGAGATTTGTACTTTCAGAATTGGAAGATTCTGTTAAAGTAATATTAATAAAATAGGATTAGTTCATTTGGTTTTGTTTCCCATCTGGTCCTCCTGGGAGAAAATTGACTTGGCAACCTCAAAATTACACTTATAGGGCACTGCACACAAGAACAACTAGACAAAGAACAGCTTTTCCCCAAATGCCAAACAAATAATTCCCTCAACACTTATTAAGTCTGCATTACTATTGTTCTCATCATTCCATCACCCACCCACCACACCATAACTTGCTGTTTGTATCCTTACGATTTATATTGATAATTGTCTCCTAGTATGATTTGGCTGCTTATTTGTACCCCATGACTATCATTAAGTGTTGTATCTTATGATTCCTGGCAAATGTACAGTTTTCTTTAATGTACACTGAGAGCCTATGCACCAAAGACAAATTCCTTGTGTGTCCAATCATACTTGGCTAATAAAGAATTCTATTCTATTCTATTC
>JAEANM010001884.1:0-26123 GCA_017656035.1 Myanophis thanlyinensis
CTATCCTTCCTGCAGATTATTCCTCTTGCTTTCCTCCATTTTGCAGTCACATAAGCATTTCACTACATGTCATATATATGTCATGTATGTGACAAATAAAACTTGAACTTGAACTTGAACTTTATTTTAATAAAATGATTTTTGAATAAAAAATCTATCTAAATATAGTTTTCTATTTAAAATACATTAATTTAGTTTATTCAGCATGAAATTGAGTTTAGTTATGTAGCATGAGCATATATTCTGCAATATTGGGACTATCCATTAGTCAACAGCGGGTCAGAGGAGGAGCCACTGCAGGACAGTGATGACAATTGCCCTTTAAAAATTATTATTTAAATTGACCTGATTTAAATCTAATCCATCCTGCAGCCTATTACACCCCAGAATCCTTTCAAAAGTTCATGTCAAACTGTAATTTTTAATTTCACAAGAAAGAAAATTGTCATAAACACACACACAAAAAAATCACATTAGTTGAATTAAATGTAAATTACATTTCTACTGAATTCAAACAAATGAAATTTTCTTCCTTGTCCCTCACAGTTCTTTGGCCTTAGTCAAAGTAATTTAGTATTTCTTTTTTAGCTTTAGAAAGCTTGATTTATATTGGAGCTCATGTCAAGCAAATGAAAACATTCTAGAAAAGAACTTTTCTATTGTACTATTTGTTATACAAGCATCTAAAAGCTAAATGAAAATGCTAAACAAGTTTTAAGATCTTTCAAATCTTCACAAAAAGATATTTTGAGGTTAACAGATACATGTGCTTCAGTTCAACCCCACATTTCTTTGTGTTTCTGAGGTAAGTCTGAAAGGAGGATGGAATTCTATTCAGCTAAAGATCGCAAACAAAATGTTGGACAATAATGTAAGAATTTGATAAATAATTAAATAAAAAGAAATAAGGTGTTATAGAATAACTAGATATTCCAGATATTTTAAAACTGAAATCAATGTTAATAGTTCATGTTTGGTTCATAACTCTGTTAATTTGTGGAGAACAATAATTTGTTGAGTTCCTAGATGACACTTCTCATCAGATTCTGCTGCATGCATGAATAGTTTATATTTTACTGCATATATGATTATTACCTGCCAAGGTTCTGTAATCCACTAAGTCAAATATGACAATAGCCACTGCTGACCAGGTAACGATAAGAGCAACTACAAGGAGCCATGCTGCAGGTGAACTGAAGGTTGTTGCAAAATCTTCTGATACTGATCTTTTGGACATTTTCATATGCGGCACAGGAACTGTTCCATTCTTGTTGTCTATGACGGTCGTTGTGGACACAGGTCCTAACAACAAGTAAAAGACATTAAATCAGGGCACAGGGTCTTGACACTACATTTCCACCATTACACTGCATTTCCATCAAGATAAAAAGAGGAAGAAGAGAAGAGGATACAAGAAGCAAAGTATTCAATGCAGCAAAGATTGATGTGAAAAGTAGCCAAAACCGAAAGGAATTCAGGGGGCAGTTGGCAACCAAGCATCATTCTTAGGAGAAGTATAGGGAAAAGGAGAAGAGAATTTGAAAAGAAGTAAAGAAAAAGCACAGAATTTAAAAAAAAGGTCAACGACAACATCCACAGGGCCAACAGAAACAGCAAGCGTTTGAAACACACACAGCAATGCCTATAGAATGGGCCCCAATTTCTCTCTTTCATTATAAGTATACTCTACAGTAAAATGACCCCTTAAATGTTTTAGCTTCTTGCTGTTCTTTATATTCATATTTTAATAAAGGCAAATGTATCACGGTTTTTATTCAAATTTATATTTGAAATTGTTTTTTATTTATAGTTAACACTTAGTTCCATTGTAAGAGGTTTTAAAAATAAAGAATCCAGAAACTTCCTTTAAGGAATAGTACCATCTTCTTCTTCTTCTTTCGGCTGTTCCCATTAGGGGTCGCCACAGCGAATCAACTGCCTCCACCCAACTCTATCCTCGGCATCCTCCACTCTCGCCCTAATCACCATCATGTCCTTTTTTAGCACATCCATATATCTCCTCTTTGGCCTTCCTCTTGACCTCTTGCCTGGCAGCTCCATTTCCAACATCCTTCTAGCAATATAACCACTCTCCCTCCTCTGCACATGTCCAAACCATCTCAATCTGGCCTCTCTGACCTTGTCCCCAAAACAGCCGACCTGAGCTGTCCCTCTGATGTACTCATTCCTAATCCTGTCCATCCTGGTCACTCCTAAAGAGAACCTCAACATCCTCATCTCCACTACCTCCATCTCTGCCTCTTGTCTTTTTCTCACTGCTATAGTATCTAACCCATACAGCATAGCTGGCCTCACTATTGTCTTGTACATCTTTCCTTTGATTCTTGCTGACACTCTTCTGTCACACAACACTCCAGACATCTTTCTCCACCCATTCCAACCGGCCTGCACTCGCCTCTTCACCTCTTTTCCACACTCCCTGTCATATTGGACTGATGACTCCAAATACTTAAACTTTCTTGACCTCAGCCTGCATCATCTTGACCTCAGCCCCCTGTAACCTCACTGTTCCACTTCCCTCCCTCTCTTTCAATTCCTCTGTCTGACCTACAGCACATCTCACTACTGTTGTACTCCTCTCATACATATCCTGAACTGTTCTGACTTCTCTGCCACTCCTGACATCCTCATATAGTACCATAGCTCCTCTATCGGCACTAAGGAATAATACCGTACACTTAATAAATGCTTTTTAGCTGCTGTTGTTACTATTTTCCAGTACTACCAAAACATAATTTCCATCTTGCTGTGGTTTGGGATTATAAATGTGATTGCAGTTTGCCTTCAATTATACCTTGGCTTTCATTACTCTTGTTATTTGTAAGTTGCTTTCTGTTTAACTCTATTTTAGTTAGCCAGAATTTCAATGGCAAGTTGGATGTCCACATAAATAAGCATACTATCAAGCAAATACATCTTCCAGAAATGATAAGTTTTAGTCAAGTTTAAGGTGAAAATTAATTTGTTATTGCCTGCCTGATGATTAAATGAAAGTTATATACTAAGTACAAGACTAGATCAGTTCTAGTTTGACAGTTAAAAGTACTATATTATGTAACTGATTTTTAAAAAGTATGGAGAATATTTATAGTCAAAGTCATCTTTGAGCCAAGTTGGATTCTTGGTGATTTATAGGAATATGTTCCTATAAATAACAACAACGTCCCAGTAAGCAACCTCAGGATAGCACTTAAGCAACTGAAATGATTCAATCATTCATACAATCAGTTTTGGCTATGATTTTAGATAGCTGAAGGCAATGACTCTAAAATTGGCAAATTGGCATTGCCCTCATTTTGAGTGGCTTACCTCAATGACCTAAGCTTTATTTGGGCAACATATATAAACTAAACTTGTCATATGAGAACAGGAATAAACTCTACCTGATGTCTCACAGGTAATTTCATTAAGAGTTTCTATTTTCTCAACAGAAATTTGTACCTTATTCCTAATATTTATTTTTACATCAGATAAGATATCAAGGATTAAACAACTCTACTAAATCATAATAAAAATAATTTGATTTTCTGTACAGTGTAATTTTTGTTTATCATTTCAGTGTAAATCGTATCATTTACCAATGTGCTAAAATTAGATTATAATTTAATGTATAAAAAAACTAACTGTACATTAATCTAGGTTTACAAAATGACATATAATCAAAAGTGACGAACAGTACCTAAGGAAAATGTACTTCTGCCATGATATTCAAACGAGTGCAATAACTTCCCCTATCAATATGACAATCAATGCTTGTTTAAATTATTTTGCTGCAGATTATCAGCTGAGAGTAAGATCTTTGCAGATTTAAATGTGGTGACTGAAATTTTGAAATAGTTCCACTAATTGTGAGAATTAGAGTTGTTCAGTTGTGTCCTTACAATCATTCATGACGATAACACAATCTCCCAGCTTTGCTAGAGAAGATTCTAATGCTTTTCAAACTCGACAGACATAATTCTAATCGGCTTCCTTGTCAGCAGGACAATTTTACCCATTTTGCATTGTACACAATTTCCCTTGTTCTTTGTCCTCTTTTCATCTGCATTCTTTTCAAACATTCTTCTGCTGATCAAGTGATTTGTTTGAAATTTAGGATTTCTACCTTGAAATGTCATGTAAGCTGAACAAAATTGGTGTAGCTTTTGCCACCTACCTGAAATGGGTGTTATTGATGAATGATGTATTCAACTTAGTGCATTCATATACATAGATGCAATCTGTATGCTTTTAAAAATATTTTTTACATGTTAAAAGGCATCACTTTTTCCATTTTCCAAAGCATAATTTTGGTTCTGTCAAATTTCTCCAGGAGACAAAATGTGCCAAGTAAACAGTTACAAAGCTCTACTACAAAATGCCAAATTCCAAATCAGTAGCATTATGTGTTCCATCAAAAGTGGAACAGTTGTGTGATTGCAACAGGTGATGCTGTTTAAATGCATTCTATTTCAGCTGCTTCTATCATGATGACTATTATTATATAACAGTTAACAGAGATAACAGCTATCTGGAAAGGCATTATAGTAAAAAGGAACTAAAGAACATCCTGTCCAGAGATCTCAAAATTGTTATGAGCATCACCTGATTTACATATTGGGAAATCAAAGGGAAAACAGATATTTCTGAATTCATCCTGATTCAAATTCCTCTGCCCTTTTTTGATGGGTTTGACAAAACATTGCATAAGGATGAACTAATTAAAGAATTCTTTTGCAAACTCTGCAACACCTGGACTAATATGCAGATTGAGGTATATCTATTTATCTGATTCTGCACTTCTCCATTTTAGTTCAAAACATGACGACTGGCATTAGAAATATTTTGAAGAAAAATAGTACAGGTAAAATGATGTATTTCTGAGTTGTCCAAAATGTTTTGCTGCTAAATCCTGAAAATGGAATATTACTCAGTGCTCAAAAATACAGGCAGTCCTCGACTTACAACAGTTCATTTAGTGACCATTCAAAGTTACAATGCCACTGGAAAAACGTGACTTATGATCATTTTGCACTTATGACCACTGCAGCATTCCCAATTTTTTTTTACTACTAGTTCTGTTGGTGGGTGGGCATGGCTGGGGGTGGGTGGGTCATGTGACTGGGTGGGCAGTTTCTGTAAGCAGGGCAATAAAGATTAGGCTAGAAACAACACCAGAGTGATGTTTTCCTACCTTCTTTACAGGATTAACCCTGTAAAGTGGGGGAAAAAAACAAAGGAGATTTCTTCTAACAACCTGTTCTCTAAACTGCTTAGAAAATTTACTAATGGTTCCAGCGAACCTGCTAGAACCTGCTGAATTTCACCTCTGATCTGAATCCTCTGCTTCTTGTGAAGCCCCTAGTCATTTGTTTATGAATGTAAATCATGACTAAATTATGACTGAAATGGAAGATGTATTTATGTTAGATTTATATCCCATCTCTATTACATGAACCAAGGACACAACTGATCTTATGTATCCTAATCTCAATTCATAACCATTGAGCATCCTACATGAAAAAAAAGGATGCTTCTGTTTTTTACTAATTAGATTGCATCTCCTGAATGTGGAAAGTTCAGATGCATCACCATTGAAAGATTCAGAGATGACAAAAGAGAAGCAGCAGCAGAGCAGATAACATTGGACCACTCAGTTAAGTATCCAGATTGCACCTGGATATCACTTTTAAATGAAAAAAAAAAATAGTTATGGAGAAGAGCAATGAAGAAGATTCAGTTTTAAAAATTAGTCCTTCAACAATTGTCTTAGATCCTGAGGTCATTAGTTTTCAGAAGAAAAGAAGGAATAGACATTTGTGTGTGTGTGTTTCTTCAGATCAGTGCTGATTTCTGGCAATTGCCTGGATTAAAACACTTTTTTTTTTCAAAAATGGTATGCCATTACCTCCTTCCTAGGGCTGAGAGTGAGTAAATGGCTCTAAATCATCAGCTGGCTTCATGCCTACAGAGAGGCTAGAGTTCATTGTCCCAGTTTCTAATGATTTAAGTACTTCACCAATCTAGCTCTCTGGGAATATTATAATGGTCTTCAAATAACTGAAGCAGTACAAGTACACACCCAACTCAAAATCTATTTTTGTTGCCTCAATATGACAGACCCAGAATATTTATTTTAAGATACAAAAGGAAACATTCTAATCAAGAAAAAACATCCCAGTTTGACACTGGAATAGTAGTCTAAGAGTATAGTTAATTACCTCTTTGCTAAATGTATTCTAGCAGAGTCTGTATAGTATTCTTTGGTCTTCTGCACTGGACAAGATTTGCACTTAAAACCTAAATATCTTTTTTCTAGATAAGTGATTTGACTTTTCTAGATGGCTCCATATTCAAGTACTATACAATACATATTTCATCTCTTCTAAAAGAGACTATTATTCTATAAAAATTGGATTAAATATATACATGCCAAGCAAAATTATGTGCAAACCCATTTTCTATATGAAAACGTGTAGCAGAGAAAGCGTGTAGCATGAGAAAAATCTACAACAAATCAATTTCAGGACTGCTTTTAAGGGACAAATCTAAGAAAATACTCTTTAAAACAGTATGTGACCTGTTATTGCTTCTGTCTTTTATATTTTAAAAATGAATTAATATGGAAATAAAGTGTCTCTTTCCACAGAGCTCTTCTCCTCCTGCTGCTTACATCCACCTGGAGTTGGAACTTGCCTTTGTGATATAATAATTTCCTCATCAATCTATTGTGAAGGTTAATATTGCTTTTAACTAAGAACAAAGAACCTGGAAAATTTGATTTAAAAAAAAGAAAAAAGAAATTCAAATATACTTCATAAGAAGATAGTGTTAAGTAAGATATAGTTGTTTTCTCCTTACATAGATTTTTCACATTCATTAGCCTTAACCCTTACACTTACACCTCAGAACATTTCCTCCATTTTATTTATGTTGCCTTGCCCAGGGATTCTGGGATTTGAAGTCCACAAGTCATAAAAGAGCCACAATTGCCCACCCCTAAGTTAGACTATAGAAATTGATAATTGAAATTAATCATAAAGCTAGTATTATTTTTTCTAGCATTTCTCAACCATTGTTGTAGTAGAGGCAGCCAGAAAGTGGGACTAGATTGGCCAGGAGATATCTGAAGGAGGCATGTCTATATTCATTATGGTTTCTGATTCTCAATCATTGTCAATAGCAACAATGAAAAAGTGCATTTCCTTCTATATAACCACATACTTCAAGTCTGACAAAAATGAAGACAAGAAATGATGAGAAGATTAGAAACTGGAAAGAAATTCCTGGTCCAAGCAGGGCCTCAGGATCATCTTGAGTTTCTAAACAAGTAGATTTTCAATTAAAAGATCTTGGGCAAATCACAGTGATCCAGTTCAAACTGGAAATTTGAGATTCAAGAAGATACAACCCGATTTGTCCTTTAACAAGTTTTAAGGGAAAACTAATTTAATAATTTAATTCATAAAAATATTTATCCATAAGCTATAACATGAAAGCTTCTGGTTTATATTTTGCAGAATGAGATGAAAATAGTGAGGCTGGTGGATTTTTCAGACAAAACCAATTTTCACATTTTTCAGTTATCACGATTTGATTTAATGCACACAAATCGTGTTTCTATATCAATTCACAAATCTACTTCATTTGATCAAGCCTTCATCAAATCAAAGCACCCTTTAACAAAGTTTTATTATTCTTCCAACCTAAGCTGGTTGTCTGTAGAAAGAATTAAATAAAGAGAAGGCAGGAATAGTAATCCGATGGAAAAGAATTGCTCGAGTTAGTTCAAAACATATGGAAAGCTACTAGTTACTTGCCTTATGTAAGAGATAATGGAAGAAAACAGATATTAAATACAAGTTGACATCATCTTGATCTAATTTACCTACAGATAAATTTCAGTAAATAAAGCACAGCAATTCTAAGATAGAACAACTCTGTATTTCCTTAATTCTAAGCATAAGATGGTCTGTGTTTCCTTCTGATTTTCTGTAATAGATTCTAGCATTCTAGTCAGCAATACAAATGAACCAAGATAGTTGCCTGACCTTTGAGTTATTTATTTATACAATTTATTGGTCACCCATCTTACCATAAGATAATTTGAGGTAGCTTACAATCATAAAAGATAAATATACATTAATAAGCTAAAACAAACCCAATACTATAATCCAATTAAAGATGGGGAAGGCGGGGGTAAGATGGGGGGGAGATGGGATCTGTTGTTAAACAACCATCTCTACTGTGATGTCCCCCCACTGAAGCCCTAAACTAGCTGGCATAGCCAGGTCTTTAGGCTCTTGCAGAAAGTCAGGAGGATTGGGGCAGCCTTCAGAGTGGGTGGAGATGTTCCAGAGGTCAGGTGCAACAGCAGAGAAGGCCCTGGTCCTGAACCTCACCCATCAGAATAGTCAGGCTAACAGTGCTCACAGCATGCCTCCTTTACCAGCACAGGTGGGGCGGGCTGATCACAATGGGATGAGATGGTCCCTCCAGTATATATGATATAATATATAATATAATATAGAAAAGACTCAAATAATATTTCCAGAAAGTACTCACAAGAGTACCTTGAAGTGAGTATGAGAGAAAATGGAAGCCTCTTAAGTTCAAAGTAACATACCTATTCAGACCACACATACATATAATTGTAAGCTTTTTTAAGATAGAAAAATAAGGTAGTATATTTTTTTTCTTTAAAATTTAGAAATAATTTCATAGTACTTTTAGATTAGAATTCTGAAAAGTATCCTGAATTTACTGTGAATGTATATGACAAGGAATATAACTTCTATAAACAGTATGATTCCCCACCTTCTTTATTTCTATTAGTGGTGGTTTTAAAATTGCTTTTATGCATTTCAGCATTATTCAAATATGAAAAGGGATTAGATTTAAAAAAAAAACTAAGACAGCATTGTTGATCCTGTCAAAATTCTTTTGTATATTGTGAATGCATTATGTGGTCCCACACAAACATTTCTATTTTAAATTAATGCAAAGAGATAAGGTGCAAAAGTTCAGATTGCAGATACTTGGGAGAACAAAATAGCTGACTTCACTTTTTTTTTCTCATTGGGTATACTGTGTCACCTGCAGTTTCACAAACACCTTTGTATAGTCATTTCTGCAGTGATGGTAAAACCCAGAACGAAAAATAACTGACCTAACTATTCTTTTTGATATTGTTTCTGTAGGCTAATTATTGAATAGATTTAATGGAACAAAGAATGGATCCCAACAGAATGAATTTTACATTTTCAATCTACAATAATATTTTAGAAGGCACATTTTACTGTAATACTTGATAATTGGCTACCTGCATCTCCCAGGTAGGTCTTCCAATAAGCCAAAAGGTAGTGTGGTTATGTCCAGACAAATAGGATATTCACAAGATTGTAAGAATAGCTCTTTTCATATCATGTTATATTTCAACATTTTGTTTCTTATAGAAGCCAACCAGTTACCTCTGAAGAAAAGTTCAAACTAACAAATCAGAATGAAATATACAGATTTACCCCAGAAAATATCAGTTAAGTATTTGACAGATAATTATACATAAAAAAACTGGACATTGTTCTTTCTTACCACACTTGGTTAACTTCAGTCTGCATAACCAAAATGTATTCACTGAAACCATACACATATTTTGAAAAAAAAAAAATAAACCCAGAAAAATATGAAGGAATTCATAAATATAATCAGGATTTCATATGCTTATTCTTTAGGAGTTTTTTGGAATATAGGATACTTTGACACAATAATTTAATAAAATAAACGAAACAAATTATAAATAGTAGATAAAAATAACAATGAACAATTTCCTTTTTATTCAGTTTTCTGATAAAAATTTCAAACTGACCTGGAAAAAGTTGGGGTTAAAGATGATGGAGAAAATCATTAACAATTTAGCAATGGCATTTAGACTTACATACTGCTTCATAATGCTTCTCTAGTGCTTCATAGCTCTCTTTAAGCAGTTTACAGCATCAGCATAGTGCTCCAAACAATCTTAGTCCTCATTTTACCAATCTCGGAAGGATGGAAGGCTGAGTCAACCTTGAGCCGGTCAGGATCAAACTCATGGCTGTCGGCAGAGTTAGCCTGCAATAGTGCATTCTAATCACTATGCCACCAGAACTCTTATTTCACTTTAAATGTAATAGTTCTTTTCTTATTAATCTACCATGGGAAATATCAGAAAAGCCTTGATTGTTTCAAAACATATTTAAAAATATGCCTTTCCTTTTTAACACCTTTTGTTTAATTTTCTTAACTATTCCATGCCTTACTTATATTGTATTGTATTGACTCTTAGAACATCCCTCGAGCTCTGCCTTTCTTGATAAACAATCCTGCAAAAGCTAACACTATGGCCTCAATCTCTGACTTCCGGTGTTGAGCAGAAAAATGAGGCACAGAAGGTTACTTTTGACAGAATCTCCATAGAATCAAGGATATTAATAAACCAGTATCTCTTGAATGTTAGGAATATTCTGCTCATATTCAAATGAATGCTGGAAAAGCTCCCTTTAACTAAATAGTTAAGAATAGAAATAGAAATCTCTCCATCACTCCATTTTGTTTATGATTTTATATATTGAAGACTTCGTCACCTTTCCCTTTGAGAATATACTGTACTATGCACCCACAAGTTGACAAATACAAATACGCAAAATATAATTTGAATATATTCTTAATAAGATTTTATATAGAAAGCAACCTCAAAGAATCACTGCTGTGAATAATTACGGAAGTTATCTTAAATAAATGTATGCTAATTAAATGTAATTTTTAAACCTTGGTTAAAAAAATCTTCATATGTTTATTTGGTTATATTTCACTTAAGGCTGTTTTCAGCATAAGAGAAAGTAGACAAAATAAATTCATTTGTTGCTCAGCTCAGTTATGTTTTTTTTTAAAATCTATTGTTATTGCAGGATCCAATCTGGGTCAGTCACTGGGAACAGAGGTTTAACCTTCCAAGTTTTTGAACTCATGGTGGAGTCCATCCTCAGGGAACTTTTCTCTCCTCAGAATGTGGATGGGTTCCAGTGGCAAAATGCAGCCTGGTCACACCGGTTCTGCCAATCCGGTAGCGGTTATGATGTTTGGCCCCACCCACTCGCCCTGACGTTTGGGCCTTCCCACCTGCCCCTGCTCTTTCCTGTCCTATATCCTTTTCATTTTTTTTCTTTTTTACTCATCTGAATCACGCAAAACAGCTATTCTGTGTACTTCCACAGCCTTCCCAATCACCCAGGCTGCCTCCAGTAAGCAGAAACAAGCAGTTTAGAAGCCACTCTAGTGCGCGCACCGAACCGGTAGCAAAACCGGTTGGATTCCACCACTGATGGGTTCCAGCGTGAACATGAAAGCTCAGAAGCCTAAATTCTGTTCCCGGTGACCAACTGAGATTGGATCCTGCAACATATATATTTGCCTTCATTCATTTATTATTATTTATAAGAAAAAAGAAACTATTACTATATACTAGCATCAATTACTGATAAATAATGCTAGTATTTAAGAAAGATTGATATTGGTATAAATATGATAAATTGATTTTTTTTACCCACCCCAAAGGATACGTGAAATCATGAGTGGCACCACTATTATTAACATCTCTACATCTATTATTTTATTTTACTGTTTTATTAATTTACTTTTATAGTTTTTAATGCTTTTAAAATAATTGTTATGCAATGCTTTTAGGTAATGATTGTTCTATGTATCTATATCTATAGACCCACACACACATGCTGTTTTATTAGATTGGATAATTGTGCTTATAACTACTGTAAAGAAGAGTGGAAATATCTATATTATTTTCTTTCTTTTTTATGTTTATTTTCTCTTTCTTTCTTGTATGTTTAGCTTTTGCTTTGGTTTCCTTTTCACTTTTAATCTTTATTTTTAATTTTTTTATAAAAGTATATATTATCACAACATTTCAACTGAGCTTCACGTTTAATAATTGCAAGACTAAAGATGAAGTATCTGCACCACAATAATAATGCAGATGCTTACATCAGATAAATTATGTAGTAGAAAAGCTCACCATAACTTTTCTCAGGAAAAAGAATTCTTAGTTACTGTACATCAGCTACTCAGTTATACTTAAGAATTTTCTATATAAACTTTTAAAACTCTATTAAAACTCTATACATAAAATTGACATAAAAATACATATACAAAACTAATGATCTAACATAAGTAAAAAAAATCCAGTCTATTTCTGCCCTTCACTTTCCTCAGGCATCCATAACCATTTCTGATATTGTTTGAATCACTATTTATAATTCCCATTATCTCCCCTCATTTAATCTATAAAACCTTTCATCATCGAACTATTTTTCTCTACTTTTGTAATGTAATCACAATTTTTAATAAAACTCTCTGTAGATTTCTTCCTCATTAGACAAATAAGTTTTGTCCATCTCTGACAAGTCTGTAACTTTAAATAGTTTTCATTATTTAAAGATTGATACTTTTCGTTGTTTGAAGCTTCTTTAATTTTCTCTTTCTATGGCTGTAATAATCTTGATGCTGTAACAATTTACAACAATAAGACACATGCTTTTTACTCAGTTCTTCTTCCATTGACTGAAATAAATAAAAGTCTGGTTTCATCTAAAAAGGGATTCCCATTATTTTCACCAATATCCTGAGGATCATCAACCCACATTTTTGGTCACTTCACAATTCCATTCAATATGATAATAGGTTCCATCCACTTTTCCATGTTGCCAAACTTTACTTGAAACATTTTTAAACATTTTTTTTGTTTCATAGGTGTCAAATGACACCAATATATAATTTTATAAAGATAATCTTAAATTGTTGAGCAGAATAAATTAAATATTTCAGTCTAGATTTTTTTCCAATTGACCCAAAACTTAGCATCCATTTAATATTACATCCCTTAACCTGTTTAAATTTTGTTTTGTGTTGGTCACTGGTTTCAATCTTTTGAGCCAGCAAAGTAGATTGTTACCTTTTAAAGAATTGTGGTCTTTTGTATGAACCTGGTCTTGTCCAGCTTTAACATGTTCTTCTTCAAATACTTCATTACATCTACCCAAACTCTGATCAAAGTAGACAGCTATATTGGCTTTGTGCCTGTTCCTCACAAACATACCATTCAACATGAATATTAAGCATCCCAGAAATAGAAAGCATCAGATTCAATCTCCAATAATATCCAATGCAAATTTTATTATATTAAACTTATTTTGCTTTCATATTTCATTAACAACTGCAGTGATTTGGGACACAGTGTTGGTCTGTTGAATAAGGGCTTTTGTTACAGAAAAGATGGTTATAAGCTTGGGAAAGTAGAATGCAAAGATTCATAATGGGAAAAAAATTGCTATGAGATTCCATTGTAAAATTGAACAGTATATTTAAAAGCCTACATTTAAAAACTCCTTTATCATTGTACTGAATAAAACGTTTGTATACATTAATAGTCTGGACATATTAAAATTATTCATGAACTATTGATATTTCCAGATAACCATTTCTTTATTTATAAATTCAGATTTTATTCTCTCTAGCCTTCATTCAGGCAATCCCCATATACAGCTTCCAAAACTATATAATTACTGAAGACTTTCAGGATTAATAGCATCTAGCCTTACAAAGCACTAAATGCATTTCAAAGATTTCATTTGATAAGGCATACTGTGTAGCCTTTACATTTGTATCATGCCTTCGAGTGATTTGTTCCTCAAGGTTCAAATTTTGCATTTTACTTCCTCTGTAACAACCCATGCTGCACTTCCCTAATTAAACACAGTGGGGGAGATTGGAATCCTGAACTTCTATTGTTTGGGAAGAGAAATATTTGCACATTTTCAACGCATGGTTTGAAAACAAATGCACTATAGAAATGTTTCTTTAGTAAACAGCAGCTCATATTAAACCAAATACATTTAATATATGTAGTGTTTTTAAATATGTATACATCAATATAAAGTGACAATATGGAAAACAGCGTTTGAAATTGCATTATTTCTGCCAGTATTCCTGTTGGGCATACCTTTGGTGGAAAGCCAGTTTTGAGCTCATATAATTTGTAAAGCAGAATACTGCAAAAATCAGCCGAATGTAAAATGTATGAAACAGGCTATTAAAATTAGCCTTAAATGGCATGGGGCCAGCTTATCTGCAGAACCATCTTCACCCCATTACATCAGCTTGTCCCACCCAGTCCAGCAAAGATGGTATGTTGCAGGCCCTGTCAGTTAAAAAAAATTCCAACTACTGGCACCCAAGAAGACAGCCTTCTCTGCCATTACCTCCCCTTTTTGGAACATTCTACCCCCATTCTATCCCCATAGATGAGTGGGGCCCTTTCCTGAGCTTTTGGAAATGCCTAAACACATGGCTCGCTATTTTACTTGGGGGCTACATAGAAGTATGCAACTGTGGGGCTGAATAGTGTCTAAAGGCCCTCTTTTCCACTTTTAATTCTGAATGTTACCTACCTTTGCCTTTTATCTAAACTTTATATACAGTTTTCATGTTTTACTAGTTTACTTGCAGACAGCCCAGAGTCCCTCTGTGGGGAAAATTGGAGGCTTCTAAATTTGATACACAGATAATAAATAAATAAAATTAAGTATGAATTATCCTTGCCTTAGGCATGAAAGCTGACTGGGTGACTTTGAGCTAGTTACTCTCCCTTAGCCCAACTCATTTCAAGGGTTGTTGTGGAAACAACAAGAAGAGCAAGAAGTATTAGGTATGTTCACTGCCTTGAGTTACTTATATAAATAATAAAAGCAAGATAAAATATCTAAAAAAGCGCTCAAAAGATTTGCCAGCAAATGTAAAATGGATTCAAAAAGGGAAGAAGTGCATAAATGCCAAACAACAACATAGTGACTTGGATGAGCTTTAAATCTACCATCCCAGCTTTATTATTATTTCTTTTGTCCTTTTTATTTCTGCAGCCTCTCTATCAAAGCCTGCCTTCCCACACTTTATATGACCAAGGCTATTTTTAGAGGTGACTGATGGTCAGGTTTTATTAACTAGTACAAATTCCAGCTGCTAAACAGGAGCAGCTTCTTCCCTTCAAGCATGCCCTTCAGCAAAGCCACGATTTCCTTTAAAAAAAAAAAAATCTAGATCATGCTGAATGGCTGAGTCTATTAAAAACTGTGAGTAGAAATGTAGAAATCTTTTTCAGACAATTAGAACATCAAGATTGTTACAGTACCTTCTGCTGCAATTTCAGTCATAATGCTGATGGTAAGAAATGCACTGTGAAAAAAAAAGGTCAAGTTGTATTAGCAGCTCAGAGGTTCTGACAGGGCCAATGTTGACTCTCGCAGGAGATTGTGTATTAAAAGGTGGGATGTCCTCTGGACTTCTAACTTTCTTTGGGTTCTTCTTTTGAGCTACTTTCTCTACAAAGCCCTGCCTTGCCTTCCCCACCTTCGCTAGAAACTAACCCTCTCCCAAGGCAGTGTTCACAGCTACACTGAAGTATCAGCTTCTAATAAAAATAGCCATGGCTCTCAGCAGATCTGTAGCTCAGCTTATTTGGCATCCTAGGCACCACTCCGGGACTTGATCTATTTTATTCAGTTTTAAGCACCCAGCTCCAAACTAAAAAGCCAAGCGGGTAAAAGCAAAGGCGACACAAAGGAACTGGAAGGTGCTGTCAAAGCCCTAGCCGCTTCTTTTAATATGATTACAGTTCTTTGAGGTCTATGGCAGAAAACATGAAATACAGACTTGACGGTAATCTTATCCAACCAAGCTGAAATGTATTCTTAGCATACTCTTAGCACATTCTTTCCGTGCCTTATTTGGGTTGGGAAGGACACTGTGAAGTCAGCCACAGTGACTGAAGGAGAAAATTTAACTTAGGTAAATCTTCCCCTGTTGAATTCCCTGCTGACATTTAAAATCATTGAAATACTCCACCTCACCCTCTGCTTCTTTTTTTAGTTCTTGCCCCTCAGTTTCTAAGACGAAATCTGCTAGTTCATACCAAAAATGAATCTCTTACAGTGCATTTTCAAATCTCTGGGTGTACATATTAATAGCTATGGTTACTGGTTAATGCAGAGTCCTGATGTGCACCGGTATCAGTCTAACTCTTGATGAATAGATAATTTGTTTATTTGTGTGCCTGTTTTGTTTTTAATTCAGTATAAAATGCCTACAATGTCAAAGCTTAGACAACCTAAGGGAAGTTTGGGAATCTTCAAAAAAATGACATGATGCTTTAAAAGGTCTACATCAGACTGTGAATTCTCTACTGCCCACAATGGGATATGTTTAAAACAGCATTTTGAGAACCCAGATAGACTGAAAAATCCATACATTCTCAAACACCTGTATTTCCATATGCCCACTCTGTTTTTGTGAAGTGATAAGGAGGACAAATGTCATATTGTTATAGAGAATGTTATAGAGGACAGAATGCAAGATGAGAATTCTTCAGTGTGGCAGGACCCACTGTGATTTAGTTTTCTTTTATTAGGTAGGGAGACAGTAGGCTGAAAGTGATATATTTGATATATCTCTTATATTTCTTCACTCGTTACAATCAAACCATGTCCTGCTGAGATTTAGTTTTCCAGCAATTATTCCTCTCTGTAGGGATAATTAGGAAAAGAAATCTACTAGGATGATCTACTTCCAGAGGCTGAATGATTCCAATGGATTCTAGAAGATATAGCTGCATGTAGAATACAGAGGTGACCAAGATGGTTGACGCAATAATTTCTAAATTTCTTCTCCCATGACAGAGACTCTTACCTGAAGACCATGAAATAAGGTAGAGGATTATTAGAATGCAGGAGGATAACCTCATCTCAAATCTGATCACTAGTAGAAACTCGTTATCTTTTTTGGATCTCACCCAAAATCCAAAAGAAGTCATATAGAACCCCAAGTATATTGTTGCATCACTTCATGGCTAGACACTTTGAAGGAAAACTTATCTACAATTTTATTCTACAGTAGCAATAGAAGTGTCCAAGGTTGTTTAATTGCTTCTCTAAATGAATTTCAGTGTTAAGGCCTGATTATGTTTGGTTGCGTTACCACATGCTTGTTCACCCTTGGCACTCATGGGTTGTCTAATTTGGTGAGAAGATGAGGATGCACAATCAATAAATCAGTGTCTGGTTATGGAGGCTACCAAACTAAAGGTCAGTGCAGACAAGATAGACTCTAAAGGATTAAGTCTGTAGCTTAGATGTGCTTCTGGATCCATTTCTGAAATTACAGCATAAATTGCATCAGTGACAAGAAAAAGCTTTCATCAGTTAGGGCTGGTATGCCAGCTGTAGCCATACTTAGACAGAAATAAGCTCTCTGTGATAATTTTTAGATTGCTGCCATATATTTTATATGATCCTGAGTATGCTCCAAAACACCAATTAAAATATTGCCATAAGAATCCTGACTAGAACTAAGTGACATAAACACAACCAGCTCTTTTGGCTCCTCAATAGTTCCCAATTACTTTCCATTTAAAACTTAAGCCCTTCACAGTATGAGACCACAGTTTTGAAGTAATGACTCTTGCCATGTTGTCAAACCCTTTAAGTCTGGCAAACTCAGGTCACTTCGACTTCTGAAATGAATTAATAATGCTAAGGTAACAAACACAATCTTTTTTAAAAAGTTATTTTTATTTTTGAATGTATATAAACATTACATACCTTCAATACATGAACAATGTGATTTCTCAATGTTAATTTTGATATCAAATGATAATGTTGAGATTGACAAATTTGATAACCCTACAATAGTCACTCACATCATTCTAGTAACAAACACAATCTTGAAAGCCATCCACAGCTATTCTCCAAATTAGTTAGCTTATACTAAGAGTGATTAAGTCAGTATTACTCTCTCACATTTTCCTCACTATTTGGGACAAATCTTTTTCAGTTGTAATCCCCTGATTTGTACGCCTCCCCTATGATAACAAAAGAGATTAGGGGGTTGGACGTTAAAACATAAAGAACAGTTACATGAATTGGATATATCTAATCTAATGAAAAGAAAGACTAGGAGTGACATGATAGCACTGTACCAATATTGAGGGGCTCCTTCAAGGATAAGGGGTTCAAACTATTTTCCAAAGCACTGAAAAGCAAGACAAGAAACAATGGTCGGAAACTAATCAAGGAGAGAAGCAACCTAGTACTAAGGAGAAATTGCTTAACAGCGAGAGCACTCCATAAAAGAGATAGCTTGCCTCCAGAAGTTGTGGGTGCTTCCACAGTGAAGGCTTTCAAAAGAGACTGTAAAGCCATTTGTCTGAAACGATATAGGGTCTCCTGCTCCAGCAGTGGGTTAGAGTTCCAACTCTATTATTCTATGTTCTATGGTAGCATTTCTTTATCTTTTTTGGCACCAGGCAGGCATTTTCCTAGGCATTTTAATGATGTGTTGGGCTGTGATATTTTCCGCTTTTTCTTTGCTTTTATTTTGTTGTTTTGTTTATGTGATAGCTTATTCTTTTCACAACCTCTTGTAGTATTTTAATGTATGTTTTCATAAACTCTTTTAATCTATTTGTACAACTGAATTTTACTACAATCTACTTTAATGGCAAGGTATATACTCTAGATTTCAAGAAGATATAAGAACATCTTCAGCAAAAACTTTAATTCTATTGGATATCATGGCTAGGTTTTGTGTAATGCCTGCCGAATTTGGAGCAATAAAGGGATGAAAACAGCTACAATGTCTACTATGAATGCTGTCAAATTACAAAAATCTGGTGTCCTTCAGAAGTTTTGAACTTTAGTTTCCATCATCTCTCGCAAGTTTGAGAAAGGTACATGCAAAATATAATCTAAATCTTCTGATAGATACAAACTTACCTATCCTTGATTGCTAATAAACTGAATTTGGTTGTCCCCTTACTTGCAAGTTCTGTCATCAGCAGACTGTGACATATGAGAAATACTCAAATAAATTCATACAAAGCTATTCTGGCATTCTACTCAATTTCGCTGCACACATTTTGTGCATTGACAATAAAGGATTGAATTGAATTGCTTATACAGTCTTCAACCCAGTTGTTCAGCAACTGTTCAAAAGTATCACAGTGCTGAACGAATGGTGGTTACAAATGGTCCTTGGAATTCCAGCTCTCTTAGCACCCATATGGTCATGTGATCACAATCTGGTGTTTGGCAATTGGTTCACAACTGGTTGCAGTGCCCTGCAATCACATGATCACCATTTGCAAACTTCCCTGCTATCTTTCCCAGAAAGCCAATGGAGAAGCTGGCAGGAAAGGTCCCAAGTCACTGGAGTAAATCTACCCCATCAGTTCACCGTTCCCCAGCCTGTCTGTTCTTGCATTATGTTGTCCATTTGCATAGCCTCATGCATCCTCCCTGATCCACACTGTTCCTTTGCATGCATATACCACCTGCAATGCACCCTTACACACCTGCCACACCCTGCACCTCTTTCTCAATCTCAAGCTTGCACTCACGCACACCCTCTCATTTCTTCTCCTATTCTTATCAGAGTCTCTTGCATCCCTCAAAATTTATATTTGAACTCTCCTCTAGTTCCTGGAATCAAGGCACTCAGTGATTGTTTGAACATTCAAATTTCATATTCATTCACTAAATACATTATTTGAAGGTTTAATCCAGCTGGATTTAAACAGAAACACAGAAGTAATCAGAAATAGAGGGATGTATTAAATATTGGGAAGGAGGTTTCTAATTGCCATAATTAATGAATAATAGAATGCTGTCAAAACAACACAATATAAAAAATCAAATACATGGGAAAATTGAGCTATTCCTTTTTTTTAAGTAACCCTTTAGCAGTAAGCTTCCTAATAAAGTGGCCTATTGATCATATCTGGTGTACTGACAGGATTGGAAACTCTGCTATATTTTGCTGCCTAGAATCAAATAAAAAGCTATGTTCAAGCGGGTCATTCATTCTTCTTTGCTGAAGCATAATAATTATAAACAAATGAACAATGAGGCAGATCTTCCATAAAACAGCAAGCAGGACAGTTATCAATGCATTACCTACCCAGCCAGTAATTAAAGTGTGCTAATTGCATTCATAATCTTGCTTATGCCACGCTGTCAATAGATAAGATAAAAAGCTGTTCAAATGAGTTTTCATTACCATCTAGAACTTAATGGTGAAAGTTCTGACATATGAAAAGATGGTTTCAGAAAGGTGTGAAATCTGATGCAAAACTACATTATGTTCAATGAGATTAGTCTGAGAGGTGTGGATTTGTTTTTTTCATAGAGCTATGAGCAAGAATCACATTTCTTAAACATTTCCAAACAACAAAGCTAAGCATTTGTAGAAGGGGTGAACAGAGATCACATCGTCTAATTTTGGCATCAAATAAAGCCAAAATGGCTTTATTTGAAAAGTTTAGAGATAGTTTGATCCAATCAGTACTCACATCTGAAGTCAGATTTGGAAAAAAGTCAATTCTCCTAACTAGTATGACAAAACACAATGACTGATAATACCCTGTTTTTCAGCAACATGAAATTTCAATTCATAAATCATTTAACAGATTAGCAGAGTTGGAAGGGAGCTTATAGGTCCTCTAGTCCAACCCACTGCCCAAGCAGGAGACCTTACACCATTTCTGACAAATGGTAGTCCAATCTCTTCTTGAAAGCCTCCTGTGATGAAGCTCTCACAACTTACGAAGGCAAGCTGTTCTATTGGTTGACTGTTCTCACTGTCAGAAAATGTCTCCTTATTTTTAGGTTGAATCTCTCCTTGATCAGTTTCCATCTATTATTCCTTTCAAATCAAATTCAAATTCAAATTTTATTTGTCACATACACAGTCATACATAGTATGATATGCAGTAAAATTCTTATGCGACCGCCTGCGATTGCGATGGGTAGTAGAGCAAGAGAATAGTCTAGATAAGATAGGAGAATAAGTTAGGAAACAAGTTAGGAAAGTTAGGAAACGAGGTACTAGTAGGGGTTCTTGTTATAATTTTGAGTGTTCTTATGGTTTCTGGTTTAGAGTCCGTATTGCCTGTGGAAAAAAGCTTCTCCTCAGTCTCTCTGTGTTGGCCTTCAGGGAGCGGAGGCACTTTCCTGACCGCATCATGGCGAACAGTCTGTTGTTGGGGTGGCTGAGGGGCTTCACTATCTTCTGGCTGTAGTCCAGCATCATTCGTTGTAGATGGAGTGCAGTTCAGGGAGCTTGGTGCGGATGATGTACTCGGCTGAGCATATCACCCTCTGTAGTGCTCATCTACCCTGCATGGTGCTGTTCCCAAACCAGGTTGTGATGTTACCCATCAGGATGCTCTCTACGGTGCAGGAGTAAAAGTTCCTAAGCACCTAGTCTGGCCTTTGGGTGCCTTGGAAAATAGCTTGACCCCTTCGTCTTTGTGGCAGCCTCTCAAATATTGGAACACTGCTATCATGTCTTCCCTGGTCCTTCTCTTCATTTAAGGGAAAAATTGCCAATTTGTATGAAATGTAAGAAAAAGACCTTTTCATGCTACATTCCCCATAAATTCTGTGTGTATATATTTATGTGTGTGTGCTATTCCTATCTACTTTTTCCCCCAAAACAGAATGTGATATTTTCAAGAACTTTGCCATCTATGCCAATTTGAAATAGATAGGTTCTTAGAGACAGGTGGGGTGTTCATAATAGGAATGTTCAAAGCATTTGAGTTTGTTTTATCTTAGATAAAACTCACAATAACTGGGTAGTTTCATGTTGAAGCATGGAGCTTGAAACAGTTTGACTTTAAAATATTTTGCACACCCCATAATGATAATGTTACTCATTCCTGAATAAAGTTACTTATTCTTGATTGCAAGTGGTACAGCAAGAAGACTACATTATTTTTCCTGTGCAATAAGTATTTCCCATAAATTCAAAGAAGTTATTTAATTACCTAGTTGTAGTTTGAAAAAGATTGTTATGCAACCAGTAGCCACCATGAAGCAGAGACATATCATAAAGCAAATAAACCTAAGGACTGCTTTACTATATTAGGATCATCATTACATCATTGTTTTGCTTTACAAAACAAGTTAAATAGCAGTATTAGATTTGGCCTGCAGAAATATAAGCAGCCACTAGATGGTAGCAAAGGGCAAGAGTTTATGTTATCTCTTTGTTTCCCTGTAGTGGCAATCCCTATGTTGGCAACATCTTAACCCACTGTTCCTACAAATGGTGGTTTTCCCACCTACAGCTGTGTATCACTGCAGGCAAACCCCAAATAATGTCTCTGGAGGTCTGGAATAAGAAGGAAATGAACTCAGAGCCACCTGCTTCTTCTCATTGTAGAATTTAACCCACTGCAATTTATTTAGCTTCAAATATGAGATGGGATTTGCAAAAATAGTTCTGTAAACATGTTACTAAAATTGCACATACTGAGATGTAGTAAACAAAATAATGGATTTCCTACATTGCACCAATACATGTTCCTCAATGTTGTGTTGCCAGTTTGATGTAGTGTTTAAGGAATTAGGCTAGAAACCAGGAAATTGTGAGTTCTAGTCCTGCCTTAAGCACAAAGCCAGCTGGATGACCTTGGACCAGTCTCTTTCTGAAAACAACAATTAGCAATTTGATAGCCAGCCATCAACACCCTGGTTAATAACTAAAAGCCAACACACAACCAGGAACCATATAAATACTATGCATAGAATAGCCCAGCGCTCATGTTATGAAGCAAGAGAAGTTGCCTAAGGATGGGCTCCAGCACGAACCCCAAAGTTTAGAAGAATAAACCTTTATTCCTAGTGACTGTCTCACATTGGAACCTGCAACATTATCCTAGGACATGTATATTTACCTTCATTCTCCAATCTCTTTTTCTCTCAGCTCTAGAAGTAGGCAAGGACAAACCATTGTGAAAAACTTTATCAAGAAAACAGCAGGGAATCCAGACAGTTGCCAAGAATCAACAATTATTTGAAGGTACCATCCGTCCATATGTCCCACCCACCTCCCAATAAAAAAAACCAAATGTGGGATTATATCTTCAAAAGAAAAACATTGTTTCCACTATAAAAAATAATTTCAAATCACAAAAAGTAGATATTACTTATTTTAAACGTTATATTCCATTTCTAATAATTGGTTAGTACACAGTATACCATCCTACAAATGTTCTGCTTATTGACAGACCCATCTATATCCATACAGCCACATCCTTGAAAATACCTGGTATATACTGTACTATTGGAACAGAATTACCACTGACACACAGAAATAATGCTTGTGATGACATAAACTATATGAGTAATGCCAGGACATACATTTTTTCACTTTAGATGATGAAGACAGGAATTCTTTCTACACTATACTGTACTTGTGGACATTTTTGACAATCTCTTTTATTTCGCTGGATCCTGAACTGTGATTTTACTCTGAGACTTGCCGTCTTCCTTCTAAGCTGTTTGCCTTATCTAGAGGACTGAAGATAAAGAGGAAATTGGTTTCTGTAATATTTAATTATATCTTGTACCTCTAGGATTCCTCATCTCATATTTACATCTTGCCTTTAAAGCCGAAATAGTTTCTTGTGGAAAATTCTGAATTCCATTAATTCTTTTGATGTCCTGTGTATAAACCTGCATGTTGTATTTTGGTATTAAAATGTTGTAAGCAAGTCATAAAAATATTCTGATAGCAGAGAGATTCAATGGCACAGAAACTCCAACTTCTTGAGTATCGTGGGGAGAAAATAAGTACATCAGCTTCAAAGCTAAAACCATTTTTCAGCTTTTATTAGGGAATGGAAAGGATTTTAATCTGACAGATCCAGAGTTTTGAGTGACCTCTCTTTAAGACCCACTATGACACACTAACCAAATGCTCTATTGACAAAGTAATAGCTGAACCTCCCACCAGAGGAGCTATATAAGAACATTATTCAGATGCATACAAATACAGTGCAATAATCCAGAACACCAGAAAAAGAAATAGACTGCCTATATAAAATGCATACTGATGCAACTTTATCTAAAGTGCCTGACTACTCAATCCATTACAGCACAACTACCTCAAGCTATGAAACGGGTAATAACAGAAATATCTTAGAAACAACCAGCAACTACATGGCATCATCATAGCACCAAATAATTAAACCTCTCCAAAATATCTTAAGTAAACCAAAGACCCTGTAGCCCAATAAGAAAAAACAGGAGTTATCTACAACATATAATATAAGGACTGTAACAACCACTGTATATGACAGGTTGAAGATTAGCAGACTAGCAGAGTGCATCCAAGAACACCATTCAGAAGACACAATGAAATTCACTGTTCATGTATTGTGAGCTTCATCTCTCAATATATGGACAGACTAAACCATACTTTCCCTTGGAAACTGTGAGCATTCTAGAGCAAACTAAATCCAAAAACGTCAGGGATTCCTGAAAGCTCAGCACTCAGATACTTTAGCCATCACATAAAGATAAAATACATTTGCACATTATTCAAAAAAGACAATTGTCAAGGCTGACTCATAATGCACCTCTATTCATAACTTGACAACTGAAACTAAGGGAGGGAGGAGAATGCTTGGAATGTATTAAGAGCTGGGAGGCAGGTGAGAAATTTATGTGAATAATTTGCAGCCTGAGAAAATCCCAACACTTCAAGGTTATGTGATGGGAACCTTCAGAAGATGCAAACTGTTTTCCCAAAATAAAAAGAATGTGTCGGATTGGTGGACAATAGGCAATGGGTGACCCAAATGGGGAAAAGGGGAGATTAACTATGCTGTTTTAATGTGAAAACCTCAGAGCTAGCTTCGCTTCTTCTTTGCCAGTATGGAACTATGAGTAAAATTATATTCTTGCTATAATAATGTCCCAGGTGTTTCTTTTGCTGCATATGCCAACGGGATGGCTAACAACAATAAAAATATTAACAAGGAAACAAAAAGACCAGAACACATCCTCTTCAGCAAGCAGGATTAACACCAGTAAAGCAATCAATCAATCAAACAATACCCTGATTAAGAAACTATTAAGAGGCAAACAATCCAACTGAAAACAATATCAGTACCAAGAAGCCTGAAGACTCAGTGGTTAGAATGCATTATAGTTTATAGTTTATTTGATTTATATACTGCCCCCTGTCCCTAGGGACTCGGGGAGGTGTACAGCCAGTAAAAACGAAGTACAAATAACAATTTAAAACCTATTTAAAATAATTATTGCAGGCTAACTCTGCCCACAGTCTGGTGTTCAATCCTGACAAACTCAAGGTTGACTTAGCCTTCTATCCTTCTGAGATCAGCAAAATGAGGACCCAGATTGTTGGAGGCAATATGCTGGTGTTGTAACCCACCCAGACAGTGCTGAAAAGCACTATGGTGTGGTATAAAATTCTAAGTACTATTACTATTGCTAATCAAAGAATTACCATGGGGGGAAAAAAAACACCTCACCATCGCTGACAGGGCAAGCTACTATACATAAAACAGTGAGCCAACCCCACTCTTTAGCACTGATGATGTTATCTAGTTGGGAAACGAAAAGTCTGCAAATAAATAACTAAGGTCAGGGAGCACCAAGGATTCCACAGTATCTTTAAGTGTGAGGACTGATTGTAAGTCACTTTTTTCCAATACAGTCATAACTTCAAACGGTTGTTAAATGAATGATTGTAAGTTGAGGACTATTTGTATCAAAATACTCCTCCAAAGAAAAAAGGGCATTCATAAGAACCTTGAAATTAGGCAAAGTAACTAGCTAAGTTATACTTTGACTAGTTACTTTGATGCAGCATCCCAGCCTCTAAGTGGCAGGCTGCTCAATGCTTAATAGCCTTTGTCCTGCGGGCTGTGGCTGTAACCAAGGAAGATGGAGAAGCTCCTCACACAATGGCACCATGCAGAACAGACGAGCACAACAGAAGGTGGTACGCTCAGCTGAGTGCATCATCCACACCAAGCTCCCTGAGCTGCACTCCATCTACAAGAAATGTTGCTGGACTAAAGCTAAAAAGATAGTGAAGGACCCCAGCCACCCCAATGATAGACTGTTTGCCATGATGCGGTCAGGAAAGTGTTTTCACTCTCTGAAGGCCAACACAGAGAGACTGAGAAGAAGCTTCTTTCCACAGGCAAT
>JAEANM010001885.1:0-26122 GCA_017656035.1 Myanophis thanlyinensis
GTCTCTCTCACACACACATACTCTCTCTCTCTCTCTCTCCCTCTCCCTCTCCCTCCCCCCCCCTCTGTGTGTGTGTACTTATAAAGGATGGGGCTTTAAATAAATTGGTTTCCTATGTCAAACTTTTAGGTTTATTTCAGAGAGCAGTTTAAGTCTTCCCTCCTAGAAATGTGGTAAAAGTGACCATTTTGGAAATTAGCCAACTACATAGAAATATGGTTCTATGTTAAGGACAACCACATAAGTGTTTTAGAAACAATTCTTAAAAAAGTTAATTTAATAAAAAATTTATATTCACTATACAAAATATTTTCCAATGATATTGTAACATTATTGTCATAAGAACATGCTAATCACATTGTTTGAACATTTGTTTTAAAAAATTACAGAAGTGTTGCATAAAATAAATCTAAAACTGCCGAAAGTCCATACAGATATAGCAATTAACAATTACTACTTTAGCAGAAAATAAACAGCTGTAAATGTATTTGAAGACTTACTAAAACATGGTGCCCTTGCAGTCAGATCAACTGTTTAAACCCCCAAGTTTATGTACGCTAACATAGTGCATACCATTTTATTGGTTACATCAATAAAAAAAATCCTATCAACATTCCTTCAGGCATATTACTCACAGTGGTAGAAGGGGCATTGGACTTACCTGATACACTCCTTCTTGTCATGTAGAGAGATAATCCACACAGAATGGGTTTGTCTGTCATTTCCTAGATCTTGTGACTGAGTTGCAAATGTATAAAAGGGGCCAGGCTCCTCCTCCTGCCCCCAGTTCTACGAAGAAGTTCAAGATCGACATGTTTTACTTATGCGAGTACCATTAGTCAGGACCCAGCCAGAAATTGGGCGGGTTGGATTATCTCTCTACACAACAAGAAGGAGCGTATCAGGTAAGTCCAACGCCCCTTCTCCATCAAATGTAGAGAGATAATCCACACAGAATGGATATACCAAAGTTAATGGTTCTCAGGGAGGGCCATGGTCGGGTCCTGTAATGAGGAGGACACCTGAACCCTTTGTAACACCCTCCTGCCAAAGGCAGCATCGGCTGAAGCATATGAATTGATGCGGTAATGTCTGATGAAGGGCAATGGTGATGCTCATGTTGCCGCTCTGCAAATTTCTTCCACCACCCTTGCATTGACCATGCTGCTGATGCTGCCGTGCTTCTGGTGGAATGCACCATAATACCTTTTGGGGGAGCCATTCCCTATGATTCATAGGTTGTTGCAATGCAACGTCTGAGCCAATGTCCTATTGTGGAAGGGGACGCTTTTTGCCCTAACGATCTGTCCTGAAAGTTGACTAATAAGGCTTCAGTTTGTTGAGATGTTTTGTCTAAGTAAATACGGAGGGCCTGCCAGGGTATGCCAGCTTGTCTATAGAGGATGCGCTGGGTGAGGACAGAGGTTTGGCAGTACAATCTCTTGTGCCCTATGAAACTAAGTGTTTATCTTTGGTATAAAGGTGGGGTCCAAACATAAAATCACATGGTCCTGATGGAAGATACAAAGATCCTGACGGACAGAAAGGGCCAATAACTCTGATACTTGTCGCGCTAAGGTGATTGCTACAAGGAAGGTGACTTTCCAAGTAAGACGTTTCATCGATGCAGAATCTAAGGGCTCAAAGGAACTTTTGGTGAGTGATTTTAACACTGTGGAAAGGTCCCAGGCAGGGAAACAATGAACTACTGGGGGGCACAAGTTACTCGCCCCCCTGAGGAATCTACGCACAATTGGGTTTTTCGATAACCCTGTTCCACAGTGTGTGATGAAAGAGTGCTGCCTGTGGAGAGTGTTGGGTCGGAGACCTTTATCGAGACCATCCTGAAGAAAGTCCAGGAGACAAGGCAAAGTTACTCGGACCGGATTGTGATTATGCTTCTGACACCAGGTAGTGAAAGCTTGCCAGGTTGACTCATATATGCAGGTGGTAGATGGGAGATGTGAGGATTGAATAGTGCATATGACTCGAGAGGATAGATGGTCGTTGGTCAGCGCACTGCATTCAATTGCCACGTGGCTAGCTGGAGCCATGTCAGATCTGGGTGCGAGGTCGCGTCAGCGGCCACCGGAACAGGGGTAGTTTCCATGGAGGGCAAATGGATAGTCTCACCAGCTTGGCAAACCAAGGCCTCCGTGGCCATTGAGGGACGAGAAGAAGTATTTGTGCTCTCTCCTCTTTGACCTTCTGTAGTACCCTGGGTATTAGGGGAAGGGGAGGGAAGGCATATAGCAGACCTTGGGCCATTGGACTCTCAGGGCATCCACTCCTTCTGCTTCTGGGGTTGGAAATCTGGAGTAGAATCATGGGAGTTTGGTGTTGCTTGGGGTAGCGAATAGATCCACCTGAACAGGTCCAAACCAGTCCATCAGTAGAGAGAACAGATGAGGATGCAGTGCCCACTCTGCATTGTCTAGAGTGGTTCTGCTTAGCCAATCTGCTCGTATATTGTTGGTGCCCGAGATATGTTGTGCTCGAAAGGAGAGCAGATGGTGTTCCACCCACATGCACAGGAGATGAGCCTCTTTCATCAGGGGAACCAACTTAATTCCACCCTGATGATTTATATGTGCTTTGATTGCCACGTTGTCCGTGAGGATCAGAATTTGGTGGCCTTTGATGTGGGACTGGAACTTGCGAAGGGCCAGATAAAGTATGGGAAGTTCCAACCAGTTGATGCTGCGGGCACTCTCTTCTCTGGACCAATGTCCCTGAGTGTTCCATTGTTGTAGATACGCCCCCCCAACTGTAGAGGCTTGTGTCTGTTGTAAGTGTTACTCGAACTGCTCGTGGAGAGACAGCCCTGGTATATTTTCCTGGATGTCCACCAATGTAGGGAATGAAGTACTGATGTTGGTAACCGCACCTTGTGGTGGGAATGGCTGCTGCCTGTTTTCTGGTGAGGCAGCAGGAACCATTGAAGTTGTCTGGAGTGTGACCTGGCCCACAGAGCCATGTCGATACATGATAACATTTTGCCCAGCAGTTGGGAGAGGTAAGAGAGAGGTCCCGCTTTCCTTCTATTGATGATAGAAGATCTTTGCAGTGAAGGAGGGTCAATATGCTTCTTACCGTGTGCATCTTGAATTTGTGGTATTTTATGAACTGGTTGAGTTGCTTGAGGTCAAGAATTGCTCTCCATCCTCCTGACGCCTTTGGTATGACGAAGAGGATGGAGTAGAATCCTTGACCCCAGAATTCCTGAGGAACCAGTTCTATGGCCTGAATATGAATTAAATGGACGATAGCCTCCTTCATAAGGGCCTGATGTTGAGGGTTGCTTGAAACATGGCATTTGACAAACTTGTTTGGAGGAGTGTCTAGGAGTTCTAAAGTTAAACTGGATCTTATTGTCTGCCTCACCCAAACTTTGGAGGTTGTTTTTTCCCACCAGTCAGTGAATAGAGTGAGGCAACTGCCAATGTGAATGCTGGATCCAGAGTTATTTATTGCAATGAAAGGGGCGGGAATGTCCACCGTGAAAGGACTGACATGGGTAAGATTGTTGCTTGCCCCAGAAAGGTCATGGTTGTTGTCAGTCAGATCGGTGGAATGATTGACATTGACCAGCTGTATAGAAGTTGTCTTGTGCATGAAAGGATGAACAGTGAAAGGGCGTATTTCTCCTGTGGTCTGGCCTCTTGGAACCGGAGGTTATCCATTTCTTGCCATCCTTGGTTTAAATTATGATCGGTTTCAATGCATCCCCGAATAGGAGGAAGCCAGAGAATGGAGATGATGCCAATTTCCAGCATTGGCATTGATCTGCCTGCCAATTCTTTAACCATAGGAGTGACGAGCCACTACTGAAGAGCCAATAGCTCTGGTGGCAAACTTGATGGCATGAAGCGTGGCATCTGCCGAAAATTTGACCGCCACTATCAGTTTATTGATGTCCTGATGAATGCGTGTTTCCTGTGTGCCCAATCTGGACTGAAGCTCCCTGAGCCACAACAAGGTAGCTCTATTAAAAAAGGAAGCCGATGTGGCTGCCTTGACCACTCAGGCAGCCACCTGGTGGCCTCTGCAAAGGACCTGCTTGGTTTTTTTGTCCTCTGATTTCAGGATATCATCCGAATCGGTGATTAAGGCTGGATGATGCCAGCCATAATGGGCTCATCTACCTTTGGTAGCTCTAAGGAGGTGCTGAAGCTGCTGGCCACATTGTAAAAACGTTTCTCTGAGTTGAGAGGCAGTTGGCCCATGGCCGGTGTGTCCCATTGTTTTTGGACCAATTCCATAAACAATGGAGGAGCTGGAACCTCCTCAGCCGTAGTGGCCTGGGCTGTAAAGAGGAGTTGTGCAACCTCTTGATTGGGTGGAAGAGTGTGAGCTGGCTTTAGCTTTGTTGAATAGTGTGTTAAATAAGGAGGGCTGGAACAGGCCCGTAATTGCAGGAGCATCTGAATGATCAGGTTCGTTGTCAGACAGAATTAGCTCCTCCTCGTCCAAATAGATGGATGCATAGTCAGAGGGGGTTGGTGAGCTGGGGTCCATGTAATCTGATTCCAGTGATGAAGTCAGAAAGGATGGACGATGTACTGGAACCTGGGTTGATGTGGATGGACTCAGAGATGGGGCAGCTTTGTCGGCAGAATGATTTTGAGTTAATGTGGCTGCAATTAACTCCTTCATTTGGGCTAGCAGGGATGCTTGCATAGCTGCCATGGATATAGGTTCTAGATTATCGGTTAGAAGTGTCAGATCAGATGGATTCTGAGATCGGATTTCCTCATTCTGATTATCCTCCCCTGATGCAAGGGCTGCCTGCGTATTCACTGGTGTCTGGGCAGAGGGAGTTGTTCCTTCCACCTCATGCTCTGGAGATAAAGTAGGAGCCGGAGTGTGAGCTCCCCCAGCTGGGAGGGATGAGATGTGGTGGCAGTAATCTGCTCTGAATGTGCGCATTTGTTTGATTTGGCCCATTGGTGTTCTAGCGCATGCTTCTCTTCTGAGCATGAGGTTTTGGTGAGGCCCTTATCTTCTTTGAAGTAGAGACTGAGGAAAGATGCTTCCTCTTTGTGGTGCGCTTGCAATGTGTTTCGGGTTGAGGTGATAGGGCCTGACTAGGATCCGAGCATTCCATCCTGTCTATTGAAATAAGAAAGAAGGTTACATTAATAAGGGTGATAAATGTGTGCCTCAGTATAATTTGAATGTGTGGAAGAACAAACTCAAAGATTGAATGACCAGGTCTAGATAATTTTGAAACCTGCTATGTCTGCTAGGGAAAGCTCCCGTAATTGGTTGAATCCAATCTATCATGTTGTTCTTCCTAATACCTATTCAGCATAGTGATGGCCATGTTAACTGTGCCTTGGGAGCGGTCACGGTGATCTCCGGATTTGTTATTTGTTTTTGTTTAAGACTGAGCAATAATTGGCCCTCGTAAGGGAAAACCAGTTGTGTATCCCTTTGGCCCCACCCGTAAGGGTGGCAGTCTTATGTCTGGGACCTGTGGCCTCGGTAGCGACCGCAGTCCTAGGACATCTTCCCAGGTGTTAATGCTCGTGAGTTCAATAGCACTGCGGGTAACATGCTGGCCAAGTGGAGGCTTGATCAGTTAATCACAATTTTTATACAAAATAGCAGCTAGCGGCCATATTCAAAATTGCGGCTTCAAATGGTGAAGAAGACAAGCAGTTAAGATGGCCACCTGGAGCCTCGGCCGCATGACACACTGGGGCCGGAGCAGGGTGATCGCAAGGTTCAGTGCTTGGGGGAGGTGACGGGGTCTTGAGCAATGAAAGTGGCCCACAGCCTCCAATGCAGCTGTTGGGCCTGCGCCTGCCACCTGTCATCTCGGAAGCGATGACGGGGGTGGGTGATGCTGTGAACCCTGGAGCCTGCGATCTGATAGTGGACTCTGTAGGAGGACTGTGGGCTTTGAATCCTTCAAGAGCCCTGTCGTCTGCCAATGCGTTTGCGTCTATTCTTGAGAGAGCGCAAACTGTCTGCCGAAATTACAGCTGCCGCTACAGCCTCGGCTGGGAAACCTTCAGGCTACGAAGCCACTTGTTGTGGTCAGCAATTGCTAAGGGCATTCGTATTTAATTAGAATGAAAGATCAGAAGCAACCTACGAGGACAGCTAATTAAAGCCGTCACAAGCACGCTTGTGTAGCTAAGGGAAACTGACCCCTCCCTTCACTGGGAAAAGCAGTTAAAACATGGCGCAAGGTTTTTGACGATGTGACAGCCGGTGCTGTCTCATCAGATAAATGCAACGAGGCCACCATTTCAAGCATTCTGCTGGGACATTTCCAGAAACTGACAGACCGAATTTAGTTGGTCTGTCAACATTTTAACAAGGGTGGCTGTTCTGTTGTAATGAAGGTGTTGAGGGAAAATGAACCCTCTCTTCTCTGGAAAAAGCCGTTATAAAATGGCGCATAGTTTTTGACGATGTGACAGCCGATGCTGTCTCGTCAGCTAAATTTAAAGAGGCCATTCTTTTAAGCATTCTGCTGTGATATTGATTGAAATTGGCAGACCGATTTTAGCTAAAATCAAATCCTGGAAATAAAAATGATGCTTGAAGCTGGCATGTAATTTGCAGAATATTAGTTTCCCATTATTATAGTCAAAAGAAAAAAATTAAAAGTCAAAAATGTGTTGGAGCCACAGGCTTCCTCAATTTTAATGGGCCCAATGATTAATTATAAATGATTATAAAATCCTCATGTTCCTGTTTTGCTTTATGATTCTTTGGTACATTTTTGCATTCCAATAGCTGATATTTGGAGAGTTTCTTTTCTTCAAATAAGACTAAGTAATTCTAATGTCAAAAATAACATTCTAATTTTTAATGATTTCATAAAATACCAGATTTTGCAGAAAAAGAGAATTTCTTATAACTTGATTACAGGTAGATTTTGACTTATGATCACAATTGGGGTGAGAATTTCCATCACTAAGCACTGCTGTCATAAAATACAATATCTCTTAACACATCACTTAGTAACAGCAACTTTCCATACTGTTATTAACTGAATCCTACAAATGGTTAGCTGATGATCCTCCTCAGAACATGCTACTTGGTCCTTCCCCACACACTAAGTCTTCAATTCCTGCCACTTGCCTATCTCCTCCCCCATTTCTATCCTTTTGATTGTCCTATACCTAGGGGTATAGCAGTCCCAAAACCATGTGACTATCTGGTTTTGTGGCACACTGCAACTCTGAAGCTACAAGAACTGTTCAGCTGTAACTCAACTGTGAAGTCATAGCACTCCCGGAAGCTCCAGCTGTTGCAACAGTGCAGCCTCAGAAGCCCAGGAAGACCCAGCAGTGCATCACATGACTGTGGCATCTTCAGCCATCTTAGTAGTACTGCATAAAACCATATCCACTCTGGAAAACCTAGCTACCCTAGCTGCAGCCCTCACCACCCTGAAGTCTGAGACTGTTGTTTCCCTGCAGTCTGCTGTTCCAACTGACCTTTGCTATCTGTAATTCCCATTCTCAATGAAAATTGCCTGATCTGGCCCTAGGGGGATGCTGGCTAAGTGATGACATCTTCCCCAAGTCTTGCAAGGAAACCACTCTGTGTGGTCTTGGGAAGAAAACCTTGTATGTCCAGTAGCTGCCTCATGAAAGGCATGCTTGATCAGCAGCCAAGAATCTTGGAAAAGGAAGTTAGGGCAGCAGGGGCTATATAGTGGAAAGTTCCAAAACGGCAAAGATGGGAAAAAATAAACAGGTGGGGGAAGTTGAAGTACCCTTGCACTTGTGAATGTGGGCAGGATATCAAGTGTCTGGATTTTTATCATGACACTGTAGGGGCATTCCAGTGGCAGTAATTTTGGGCACCAGTCGTAAGTCCTTTTGTTCAGCTCTAACTTCAGACTTAAAGATAATTAAATAACCAAATTTGAATTGCTTTTTCTTGCCTCCAGCTGTCAGAAATGACAGGAACAAAAAGAAAAAGGAGGCTTTAAAGCAAGAGTTTTTGCAGAATTATGAAATGACAGCAGAACTGGATGATCTCACTGAGAAAATAAGAAAATCTCACCAGGAAACATTCCCTTCACTCTGCCAGCTGGGCAAATATACAACGGTAAGAGCTATAATAATTTTAAAAAATATTTTATTTTATTTTAGTTTTAGTTTAGTTTAATTTTGATTGCAAGATTGGAATTTCAGAATTAGAGAAATTAATTGCTGTAGAAGGATCCTGCCTATTTTAGTACAATCACATGCATTAAAATAGAATCCTTTTATACTACACTGATCTAGCTTGGATAGTCCAGTAAATAACTGAACAATAGTATTCAGTTGATGGACCAAAAATAAATAGAACAAATGTGTACTTGTAAACAAATGATAATAGTAAATCAGTTAAACAAAAGTATCTCTTGGGTGCAGCATATGTGATGGAGTGGAAATAGGAAATTTGGATGGTTTTATTTTATTTTACTGGAAAATGGTAAAAGAAACTTGGGGGGGGGGAGAATTAGGCTGAATGGGTGTACAGTATATCTTATTGATAAAATAAATATAATTTTTAAAATGGAAATGTAAGGAAGAAATGCAAAAATTGTAGGTGTTGAGCTACAAAGTATAATTCAGTGGACACTGGATAAATAAGGCAGCCAACTTCCCAATAAGAATATGTATATTTATCCGTAATTGAAATTAGTAATACACTTTGCACATACAATATTATACATGCATATACATATTATATACCTATATTGCCACACTGCTAACTAGCAGAATAAGGCACTATATAATCAAGAACATTCAAGAGGATAAAACTGAAATAAATTCTGGGAGTCAAACAAGGTAAGAATTGAAGATCAAAATCTTAAGCAAGCAAGAACTAGGAAAGAAATAAGAATCAATTCATCAATCAATCAATTTTTATTTGGTAACAGACTAGCAAATAAAAACAAAAAAAAGAAAAAAGAAGCCCCCCCATGCGAGTGGGATACAATATCTCCGCCAGCGGAGATATCCCAAATGGGGGAGCATTGGCGGAGATACCATATCCCACTCGCATGGGGGGGATTCTGAAACCTCTGCTGGCCTGGCAATGGCGTGCCGGAGTGTTTGGGACCTCCATGCAGCCTGGTGTGGCCGGCGGAGATTTGGATCCCCCCCCATGAGAGGGGGATTCTCCCCCGGCCGATTTCTGCAGCTGGGGCTTGTAGGCTGGCAGCGTCCACGCTTGGCAGCAAAGCGGGTGGCGCAATCCGGCGAAGCTGCGGCAACGAAGCTCCGGACATCGCGGTGGTGGAAGAAGGGAGCTGAGTGAGGGCATCGCCGGCTTGGCAGCGTGGATGAAAGTTTGGTCTGAATTCCGGGCAGGGTAAGGAACAAAGCCGTCCCACCATCTGCGTCCCCTCGCCCGCCCTTCCTTGTAGCCCGCCGCCTCCTTCTCCTCCTTGTGGCCTGCAACAATGTCCTGCCTCCGTATCCCACTCGAATGGGGTGGGGATTTTCAAGCCTCCCCCGTTTCTGCTGCAGAAGCCAGGGGAGGTTTGAAAATCTCCCGCGGCTGGCATGGAGAGACATGGAAAAACTCGGGGGGGGGGGAATTTAGATACCGGCTTATAACGCGCACATGCGATTTCCCTGTTTTCAAGGGAAAAAAGTGTGCGTTATAAGCAGATAAATACGGTACATACTGGATCAGTCAAGATCTGGGTTAACAATGACTACCACCAGTGGTGTTGACCTACAGGGAGCTGGTGGAAATTGGACTACTGTTGGTCGAAGGAGAGGAGACAAAAGGATTCATAGACAGAAAAGAGGAAAGGCAGGAGTATATGTCTGAGAATAGGGACTCTTAACATTGGCACAATGACAGGGAAAGGTAGAGAGCTGGCAGACAGGATGGAAAGGAGGTAGGCATACTATGTGTGCAGTAGACCACGTGAAAGGGTAGCAAAATGTGTAGTATTGGAGGGGGGTACAAACCGTTTTATTATGATGCAGATAGGAAAAGAAATGGGATAGGAATGTTCCTGAAGGAGGAGCTCATGAGGAATGTTTTAGAGGTGAAAAGAGTGTCAGACAGGGTGATCAATTTGAAGTTGGAAATTGAAGGGGTAATGTTGAATGTAGTCAATGGTAATGCTCCACAAGTAGGGTGTGAGTGAGAAGAGAAAAGTCAGATTCTGGAGTGACTTAGATGAGGTGATGGAGAGTATTCCCAGAGGGGAGAGAGTGGTGATTGGAACAGATTTCAACAAGCACATTGGTGAGGGGAATAAAAGTGATGAGTGGGTGATGGGTAGATTTGGTATTAAAGAGAGGAACCTAGAAGGACAGATGATGGTGAACTTTGCTAAGAGGATGGAAATGGCTGTAGTTAACACCGATTTCCAGAAGAGGAATATTTGTTTCTTTAACCCATGAAGCTTCCGCCAATGGGTATCCTTCCAAAGGATGAGATATTGTAATGCTCCTCTATGTACCCTGGAGTCCAGTATTTTCTCCACTTCGTAATGGAGTTCGTTTCCCACTATTAAAGGAAGGGGTGGTTTTTCTGGATGGCCCCTAAATGGGCTAGTATGCACCAGCCACAGCAAACTACAGTGGAATACTGGATGGATCTTTCCTAACAATTTAGGTAACTGTAATTTAACAGTGACAGGATTAATGACTATTAATAGGAAATGGCCCTATATACTTTGGAGCTAGTTTTTACATGGTACTTTTAGCTTGAGTTATTTCGTAGACTAGTAGATCTTTTGGCCTACTTGGAAAGATGGTGGCTCTGTGCCTCTTCTATCTGCCTGGTGTTTATATCAACTCACAGCTTCTTGCAACAATCTTTGGACTGTACACCACCCTTGCTGTAACTCTGTAATCCACGCCTGTAAACTTGGATGATCTGAGATTGGCCTAGGGCATTCTGGAATGGGAACAAAGTCTAAGCCATTCACTACTCGGAAGGGGGTAAAGCTTGTACTACTGTGTACAGCATTGTTGTAAGTGACCTCCACAAAAGGCAGGAGATCGGCCCAGTTGGACTGCTGGAAATGTACATAACACCGTATATATTGTTCCACCATAACATTTGCTCTTTGAGCTGCCCCATTGGTTGCTGGATGGAAAGCTGAGTTGAGTCTCTGTGTGGAACCAATTTATTTTAAAGTTTTGCGCCAAAACTTGGCGGTGAATCGGACTCCCCCGGTCTGAGATTATTCACTGAGGAACACCGTGTAACCAATACACGTGGGAAATGAACAGTTGGGCTAATTTACGAGCTGATGGAAGACCTGGCAATAAAATGGGCTTGTTTTGAAAAAAGATCAATAATAGTCCAAATTATTATGCGATTCAAGGTGTTGGTTCTTACCTTCAAAGCGCTCTATGGCTTGGGACCTGGGTACTTATGGGACCACCTGTTGCCACCATCAGCCTCCCACCGGCCAGTATGTTCCCACAGGGCGAGCCTCCTTATGGTCCCATTGCCTGGACGTTATTGTCTGGCAGCCCCAAGGGTTCGAGCCTTCTCTGTAGGGGCACCCTCCCTTTGGAACAACTGCCCCTAGAGATCCAGACCATTACAGACCTGCGGACCTTCCGGCGTGCATTAAAAACCCATTTGTTCCAACAGACCGGTCTGGCCGAACATTAATTTTGGGGTTGATTGGGTTTTTAAAAAAATTTAAATTTTAAATTTTTATCATTTTAATTGTTAATTATTTAATTTATATTTTAAGTCTATTTTATATTTTAAGTCTATTGTACACCGCCCTGAGTCCCTCAGAAGAGTGGCGGTTGAGAAATCCAAATAATAAATAAATAAATTTAAATAAATAACTGTGTTTCCTCAGCTCTCTGGGTGGTCGACTATAAAGTCCATTTGCTAATTCTTCCCAATGCCTGGTTGGATTGGCTACTGGTTGTAACAGCCTGGGAGGTTTCCCTGGCCATTTCTTCATGGTCACACATATATTACAGCTTCGGACATAAGTGTCAATGTCCTGTTTTATTTGGGGCCACCAAAACTGCCTATTTGTCAGATGCAATGTTTTTACATATCTGAAGTGGCCTCCAATTCGTGCATTGTGACAACATTGTACTGACGTACTGACTTTGGGACATAAATCTTAACGCCCCCTCCAAGCGAGGCCATTCCGGAATGTAAGTATTTGCTTATTTGCCTGTAGCCATGCATCTTCAGGCATTGCGTCTTTTATCAACTGAGTGATGTCCTCTCCCTTGGCTTTCCCCGTAGTCTTGATAGGGCCCTGCTTGTTACCAATTTGTGGTAACAAAGTGGTATCAAAGACTGTATTATATCTTTGCTATTACCCTCAAATTGCAGTTTTTGGGAGAGGGCATTGGCTAGAAAGTCCCCCCCCCCAGGTATATATCGTAAAAAGAAATTAAAGTGCCTAAAATACATTGCCCATCAGACCTGTTTGGGTGATAATTTGCGAGAGCTTCTAAGTTTTTATGATCTGTCCAAACCTCGAACAGAATACTACCTTCCTCTAATAAATGTCTCCAGGTTAATAATGCCCATCTGACTGTAAAAACTTCCTTTTCCCAAATTGCCCATCTTTGTTCAGTCTCATTCAGTTTGCAGGATGTGTATGCACATGGCTATAATATTCCCTGGTCATTTTGTTGTAAGAGTACCACCCCTAGCGCTACTGCACTAGCATCCACTTGCACCACAATCAGTTTCGAGGTATCTGGGTGTTTTAGAACAGGTTCACGCGCAAAAAGGGTTTTGAGGTGGTCAAATACATGTTGACAAGCTAATGTCCACTGAATTGGTGTACTCGGTCGTGGTAGCTTAGATAGTTGTTTTGTCTTTAGTAAATCAGTTAGTGGTAGAGCGACAGTGGCAAAATGTGGAATAAATTGCCGATAAAAATTTGCTTCCTAAAAAAGTTTGTAATTGTTTTCTCATTCTTGGAGCCTGCCAATCCAATACTGCCTGCACCTTAGATGGATCCATTTCTATTGCTCTTGGTGATATTCGGAACCCCAATAATCTAGCTGTGTTTTATGGAATTCACATTTTGGTAATTTAACATACAAATGTGCATCAAGGAGCTTCCATAGTACTTGACATACCAGTCAAACATGCTCCTCCAAGGTGTTCGTGTAGATTAATATGACATCTAGGTACACTAGCACTGCTTTGTATAAAAAAATCCTTCAGGACTTCATTAATGAGTTGCATAAACACAGTGGGAGCTCCTTGTAAGCCGAACAGAATGACCTTGTATTGATAACTCCCAAGAGGACAATTGAAAACTATTTTCCACTAATCCCCTGCCTTAATGTGCCTCTGTAGTAGGCCTCCCTGAGATCTAGTTTTGTGAAAATCCAGCTCTTCACCAGACGGACCAACATATCTTTCATTAATGGGAGTGGGTACATGTGTTCCATGCATTCAGCATTGATTCCTCAGAAATCAACTCACAATCTTAATCCCCTGTCCTTTTTCTCCTGAAAAAGAACAGGTGTAGCTACCTGAGATCTGGCTGGTTGTATGAAACCCTATGCTTGATTCTTCTCTATATACTGTCGCATTTCCTCTGATTCCTGTGGAGTCATGGAATACATTTTTGGTTTTGGCAACTTGGCTCAGTTATGAGCTCTATTGAGCAATCAATTGGGCGGTGGGGAGGTAAGATATCACACTCTTGTTCACTGAAAACCTCAGATAAATCAGCATATACCGCTGAAAAGGCCTGCATTGATTGGACTAGTCCAGGGAATTCTCCCAGATCTCCCTTATTGGCCACCTCAGGGTTTGGCATATGGTTCTCCTCATGTGGTGGCAGATGAGGGCCATTGTTTATTTGTAAATGCCTATAACCTCCTCCCCACCAAATAGTGGGGCTCCATTTATCCAACCAAGCTAACCCCTTCTGTCATCCTAGGGATCACTATAAACCAAATATGCTCCCTATGCTGTCCCAAGGTCATAGTCATTAACTCAGTGACATGGGTAGCTGGTTGGCCTCTAATAATGAGCCATCCATGTGCTTGAAAGGTATGGGCTGCAACAATGGAATTAAGTGGGCCCCTAACCTATCTGCTGTGTTGGCGTTCATGAGACACCTAGTGCATTTTGAGTCTATCAGTGCCCAGCAGGCATGTCGTCCTTTTGCTCTCAACCATACTGTTAACCAGACTGGCCGGATAGGGTTACTCACCATGGGATCAAACTCATGATCAACATCACTATCGCACAAAACTAAAGTGCCTTCCAGCTTTATTCCTATATCATTACTTAGCTGGTATATCATTGCTGACTTGATTTTATCATTTGGTATGGAAGTGTTGAATAGAAAGATTAGGGAGGATAAAGAGATAAAAGGATTGAAAATTAAAAAGCAAGAATATGAGTTGCAAGCTTTCGCAGATGACCTGGTTTTTATAATGGAAGATCCATTGGAAACAGCCCCTAAGTTAATAGATAAAATTGAAGATTATGGGGAAATAGCAGGTTTGAAAATAAATAAAGACAAAACAAAAATATTATCAAAGAATATGTTAGTAAAGCAAAAGAAAGACTTGGAGGAAATTTGAAAGATTCAGGTCAGAAGCAAAGTGAAATATTTAGGGATACATATAACTGTAAAATGTAGCATGTTAAAGGAGGATAACTATCTTAAAGTCAAGCAGCAGATTGCGACAGATTTGACAAAATGTGGGAATTTGCAACTATCTCTGGTTGGAAGAATATCAACAATTAAGATGAATGTGCTGCCTAGAATTTTATATTTGTTCCAGACAATTCCAATTAAATTAGGGAAAGAGTATTTTGAGGACTTAAATAAAATAGTGTTGAAATATATTTGGCAGGGCAAAAAGACAAGAATTAAAGTTGGAGTCTTGACTTAGCAGGACAGTAAAGCAATAAGGTAACTTTGTGCTTCATTCACTGCCTTTTCTCTTCAGTTTGCATAATAGTCAAATGAGATTTATGCTTTGTTAGAACTGTTAGTCACTAGTTCAAACACAGATGCATCTAACTTTCTTGCATTGGTGGCAGGGAAGCATGATAAAGAGAATCTGGGAAGATCCTACTGAAGATTTCATTCTCACTACTTGGTTTCATGCAACAACTTCTTTCCAAATAAATGCCATCTAGGCCTTGCTTTGTTCATGTTTTCATTGCCATTTTTCTAGGAAAGTGGATATAAACTGACTATTGTATTTAATTACAGCCCAAATCACTTCACATCATCACTTTATCTCTCCCACCCTCCCAACCCTCCAAGTACAGCATTTCACCAAGGTCTTTGAGGATATAAAGTAAATCTTTATACTTACAGATGTAGAATCCTGAAAAGGGAATGTATCAAGTCATCAAAGCAAAACCTATTAATCCCTACCCCAGCCCAGTATGACGTTGCACCTCTAGAATACAATCTGCTGGATAAGATCCAACATTGGAATTCAATTCTCTGCACAATATATGTAGGCAACTGTAGAAGTGAAATGTGGAAGTGTTTATCATTTTATTTTACCTTCTGGATAGGTGTAATCTATGTTTCCTGCTTATGGCAAATTGTTTGGATTATGTTTAAAAATGAGGAAAAAAAGATCTAAGAGATAGCTCAGACATTGATTCTTTGTCAATTTATGCAGTGTAATGCAATGTATGTAATTTATTGTTACAGTCAAAAGATCAGCATAAGGAATATAGAAAAATATACATAGAGAAAAAGAATTTATATATAGCCAGAACATAAAATAGAACAAATATATAAATTTATATTTAAAATAAAATATATATTTTAAAATAGTTCTTGCATCTCAGACCGTGGCTCACCATTAGTTGTATCTTTTCCAAGTTTTTCAAACCTCCATCTGATCATTATTTTTATTCTTCAGGTATTTGTAATTGGTGTACTCCTGTGACAGTCCTGTCCCGTCTCTAAGGGACAGTTGTGACATTTCTAGTCTTTCACTTCATTGAATGCTCTATATCAGGGGTCCATGACCCCGGGCCACATACTGGTACCAGTCCATGACTTGTTAGGAACCAGGCTGCACAGCTGGAGGTGAGTGGCAGCCAAGTGAGCAAAATAGAAACCATCTCCCCCACCCCCCAGTCTGTAGAAAAGTTGTCTTCCACAAAACTGGTCCCGTGCCAAAACAATTGGTGACTACTGCTGTATATGGAACCAGAAATGATAGAAAGAATCTCTTGCTGCATTTTAGGAGTAGTTACTTGGCTTTAGTATTTTAGAAGCAAATGTGGGAACAACAATCCTGGCATCCGTCCCTGCTGACCATGTTGTCTTGAACCCTAAGAGTGATTCAGTGATATTATACTCCCTGTTCTAACAGTTTGATTGTATTTATCCTCCCTACTCCTGTTAGGTTAATTTTCTTAATAATTCATTTTCAGAAACAATATATTGTTGTTTTAACTGATTTTAGTCAAATTTAGAAGCTATTCCATTTTTTATTTTGCAGGTACAGAAAATATCTAGATAGATCACAAAATATTCTTCATAATATGCTGCTTGTGCATATTACCCAATTTTTCAACATTTATAACACAGACTGAGCTACAGAGCAATATAGATTATATAGCTTTGGAGGTGATTGCTAGAGAGTTATCAGAATATACTGTCAAATTGTATATTTTAATGTAGTCAAATGGAAAAATATATTGGAGGATAACTCTAGTAACTGATTACTTGATTTAACTTTCATTACAATTCATGCGTATAAATCAGATTTGGCTTTTGTTCTAGCCTCACCCACTTGGGGAGATATGTCTCCCACTATGCTCTTCCTCTCTCGTAGTTATGCAACCTTGATTTAAATTCAACTGGTACAACTTGCACCAACAAATAATAGTACTAAATAAAGATCTAGCATATATTTTCTCAGCGAACAACTGTTTGTAGATGAAAAACTTTGAACCCAGAGTAGAAGTAATTATTATCAAATGCCATATTTGGCAAGATGAAAGGAAAAGGAATTTCTATGTATTTTCTTCTGCCTAATAAATGGTTCTTCTTTTGTTCATAATAAATTTATTTTTTTCAGAGATGTAAAAGCTTTTTGAGACACAGAGAAGAAAGGCTATCTTGAACTACTAATTCACTGAACCTATAAGCATGAGAAAAGAGGTCACATTGCATTGAAAGTGTACTCTGAAAAATGAAGCTGTTTTTCCCATACATGGAAACCATTCTTCTAGTTACACATAATTAATTCCTTGGTTCTAACAGTAAAGGGTGGGATTTCAGTGTAGATGTTGTATGCCTAATGGGAAAAGAAGATCTGTAACCTTTAGAAATGCTGTCATTTATTTTACCCATTGGACACAAATTTCAACTGCAAATCTCACTGATACTGAAATTGTTAAGATAAGTTGCTTTTAGAGGCTCTTTGTTTCAACTACATTTTGTCACAGCAATTGATTCATTTTGTTCTTTTTAGAACTCTAGTGCGGACCATAGAGTTCGTCTGGACCTTGGGCTTTGGGACAAATTCAGTGAACTTGCAACAAAGTGCATTATTAAAATAGTGGAATTTGCAAAACGATTGCCTGGTTTCACAAGTTTGACAATTGCAGACCAGATCACACTACTTAAGGCTGCTTGCTTGGACATTTTGGTATGTAACTTGTCTCTTTACAGTATTCTGTTGACTTTTCCTTCCAATAACCAGTGTATTCTGGGGAAGTCTTGCTGATTAATACTGGTAATAGAAAGATAATGGACATAACAGTCTTTGGGGAGGGATGGGATGTGCCATGGAAAAGTTTGCATTTTTACATAAATCGCTGTCATCAAACAACAGCAAGAATAGTTGTACTGTTTTTTCTAGCCTCTTCCTATTCATCCCCATACACTACAGCACAGTCAGGCAAGCACACTTTTAAATGAAGCAGAAGCATTTTTGGGAACAAAGGAGGCTGTCATTTTGTTTTGGGAACAAAGGAGGCTGTATACACACACACACACACACACACAGACACACCAGAGAGAGAGAGAAAGAAAAAGAGACTCATTTGAGACAGGGACCCTGCTTTACACTAAAATAACTTCTAACAGTTAATGGTATTGCTCAGACCTTGCTCCAAGAAACAAAAGCTGCTCAAAAGAGCTGTGACTAGCCATTTATCAATTCCCCTGTATCTATTCAATTGAGTTCTAAGGAGAGACTGTCAATTTTAACAATTGGAAATGGAAACTGAGTGCCTTTCCTCTTTGCTCTCTCATGATTATAAACAAACAAAAGGATCAAAAAGAGAAATACTGCAGAACTGAAAAATGTAATTTTTCTGTTTAGAATTCCTAGAACTAAGATCCAAATTGTTCCCCTTTTTTTAAGTTCAGAGACATTGCCCCCAACCTACCGGTATCTTATAAATGTGTGGTCCCTAGTAAATGTTGTGACAGTTCATGTGCATGTGATTGATCATTTTTAGGAGAGAATGGAGAGTCTATGACCCTACAGATATTCCTGAACTATAAATTCTAATAATATTAGCTCTAGCCAGTATAACCAATAGTGACTGAACAGTGCTGGGAGGCTCCAGCAACAATTGAAGGTCCATATATTCTCTGTCTTTGCCTTAGGGTAAAGTAAGCAATACAGATTTAATTCCCCAATATCTGGCATGCCCCTTGTTAAGTAGATTTGGAATTTGGTTTGTACATTGCCCACTAAAATAATTAATATTGTGTTGCCAGAAACCTTTAAAGTTTGGTTGAAAACTTAAACAAAATCCTAGGGAGGGGAATATGGTAAGTGCTGTAGCTTCTTTTCCTTTTCTTGCAAGCTCTACCACTACTATAAGCTGATGAGAAGAAAACAGGCCAAGAGGAGATTAGTGTACTCCTCAAAGATGTACTTAGCAGAGTCCTTTTTCATACAGAATTTTACATTTGTTAATCTTCTTTTCATTGTGTATACTCTTTCTTCAAGACAGAGCCATCCATTGTCAATTACATGCCTGCCATAGTTAATGTTGCTGTAACATGACACAGTGAAGTAATGCAATCATTTATAAAATCTAGCATAATTCCAAGCATGCTTGATGAAGAATTTTGAGAAGGAAGTTGAACTGTAGTTGAGAGGCAGAGTAACTTAATAAATGGTTAATATATTACTGCCGGTATGGCTCTTTTAAATAAAGGTTAAGAGAGAATTTTCATAGCTCTCCAATTCTTCACTCTTAAGAGTCTGCTTGCTATTTTCAGTTTGTCATTTCGCTGGAACATTTATCGGCAGCCAGACATGGTCATCTATAATCTCTTGCTTCAAGGACCATCCTTGATCCCTGGATTGGATCAAGCTTTTGACATGATAATGCATCTCATATGGATATTTGCCATCTTTAGCATTCTGGACAACTTTTCCTCTCTGGAGGAATGGAGATATTTCTCTTGTGATTGTATCTGATCATTATGTGATCCTTTACATTCTCACTGTTTGGGTGGGGCCAAAAGTAGAAGTGGTTAGGTAGGCTTGGCATTCCTATTTTTTTGAATATCCCTTTATGCTCTTCAGATCACTCCTTTTTATTTCTATTTCTTTCTATGTTTGTTTTCTCTTTCCCTGCCCTATTTCTCTTCTGCTTGCTGGGAAGTCTGAATTGATTGCTGTCAGGTCAAAAAAACACATGAAATGAAACTATGATCCTCTTTCAAACTAGGGGTTCAAATTATCCACTTCTGCATTATTAATTATGGTAGAGTTCTTTCTTGCAGGACTCTCTAAAGATGAAAAGTTATTCTTGATTACAGATACAGTGCATTTAGAAAGTATTCAGACCTATTTCATTTTTGTCAATTTTGTTGTGCTGCAGCTTGATTCTATAGTTGTTGAAAGTCATATTTTTTTCTCATTAATCTACATTCAGTATTCCATAATGATAAAGTGAAAACAGAATTTTAGAAATGCCTGTAAATTTATTAAAAAGAAAAAAACTGAAATATCATATTGGCATAAGTATTCAGACCCTTTGCAACAATATGTGAAATTTAGCATTAGTGCCTCGCAGTTCTCTTGTTCATTGCTAATATGTTTCTACACCTTGAATGGAGTCAACCTGCAGTAAATTAAATTGATTGGGCATGATTTGGAAAGGCATCTCTCTATAGAAGACACCTCTCTATAGAAGGTCTCACAGCTGACAATACATACTGTAGCAGAGAAAAAGCCATGAGGTCAAAAAAACCATCTGCAATACTCAGAGACAGGATTATTGCAAGGCATAGATCTGGAGAAGGCTACAAAAAAAATTCTGCTGCACTGAAGGTTCCTAAGAGGACATGACCTCCATAATTCTCAAATGGAGAAGTTTGGCACAACCAGGACTTTTCCAAGAGCTGGTCATCTAGTCAAACTGAGCTATCGGGGGAGAAGGGATTTAGTAAGATAACTGACCAAGAACCCGATGGTCACTCTGACTGAGCTCCAACTGAGCTCCAGAGATGTGTGGAGATGGGACAGAGTTTCAGAAGGACAACAATCATTGAAACCATCTACTGATCTGTGGTTTATGGAAGAGTGGCTAGATAGAAGCCTCTGTCAGAATCTCAAAGGACATTTTAACTGGGGGGGATTTCTGCTGAAGAATAGTAGCCATTGTCTACAGTATTATTTGGGGTCTTTTAGATTTGACACATTTTTCTTATTTCTGCTGCAAGGTCACTGAGAGGGCGATGGGGGAGTTGGAAATGGCAACTCAGAATTGTTACCTTGTTTTCATTCTTTTAGATCTGGTTCTCATGAGAACTTTCTCTGGACAATTGACACCTGTGGGGAAAGTGTCTTAAGGGGTCGTTGGATCTCTTTTTGAAATGGTTGGAGAGAAATTAACATGTGATATTTAGTGGGCTGGAACTTTCAGTTTTACTTGGGTGGAGAAAGCCCGGGAACTTTAGATTTGGGATTTCTCCAGGCCGTACCAGAACAATGACTTCAATAAAATCTTATTCCTTGAACTTTGTCTTTTTGGAGTTCTGATTGTGTTGCTGATGTTGTGTGGAACCCTGACATTATCCCAAATCTCAAAAAAGGAAAAAATCTGCCGAGCTCAGCGGCTGAAGTCTTGAGCCCCAGTGCTCTTCTGAAGTTTTGGGTTGCGAAAGAGCTCAAGGAACATGGAAGAGAAAAGCACTGCTGCCACAGGTTCACCTAGAGGAGCAGTGGTGGCGGCCCTCAACACGTCTGCCAGCCTGATGGAGACAACTTTGACCGCCATCGTAGGATCATCAGGCATTGAACCTGAAATCCTGCAAGGAGCCTGATCAAAAGGGCAGCTGATTTGGTCGAGCGTCCAAGAGGAGCCAACTCAACTGGGTGTAGAGATGGCAACTCAGGGGCTACAGGGAGCCTCAGAGGTCAGGATTCGCCCACTGCCTCAACCGGCCTCGAGCTGGAGTGAGAGATTAAGCTTTGAAGCAGTGGAGCTGAGGAGCCAAGCCATCCCACCCTCCACCTGGGCCATATCTGTGGGAAGTCTGCAGGAACAGCTGGAGCACCTTTATGTGGGGAGCGTATCTCACTTTCAGGCCAGACTGCCAACTGGATTCCCCCTCTGAAATTCTCCTTTGCTCCACAGGCCAGCGGAGGAGCAGCAATTGGGGCAGTGCAGCCCTGGACCAGGTCCGGAGCATTACAGGGGCCTCCCTGCCAGGCTCGCCAGCTGTGGCAGCTATCAGAGGCAGCCCCAGACTGCAAGTTGCCTCGCCAACACCAATTCCTGGGACTGGAGCTGCGGGATTTTGACAGGTGCCTCAACTCCCACCTGCAGTGCAAATCCCGCCAGGTTGGGCCTTCTACCTGAGGCAAGGATTTAATTTAATTTTTAATTTTATTAAATTTCTATACCGCCCCTCTCCCGAAGGACTCTGGATGGGTCCAGTGCCAGTGGGGCCCAGCACACCTGGCATGGGTGCCTCCACCCCTGGCACAACCACAGGGACCGTTACCTGCACAGGCCCAGCCAGATTGCGGATACCACTTGCAGTGCCAAGGCCACCTCCCTTCAAGTCAATGTTCGATGGGACCCTGGCGAAGTTGGCCTATTTCTTGAACAGCATCCGGCTGCACTTCGATGCATATGGGCATTATTATGCCATCAAACAAGAGATGACTGTTGCCATCACCCAGGCGATGAATGAAGGAATAGCCGCAGAGTGGGTGGCCGAAATGAACCAGCAAGAGGCACCAGAGCTGGACAACTTCTACGAGTTCATGCAAGCAGTGAGTGATCATTTTGAAGACACCACACAGAGGGAAGAACTGGAAGCAGAGATCAAGGCGATCAAGCAGAGAGGTAGGAACCCTAAGGACTATATTTGGGAATTCTGCAGGGTGACTGGGAAGCTCCGAGGCTGGCCTGATCACCTGTTGATTCACTATTACAAAGAGGGCTTGGATCCGGAACTTCGCAAGGTGTGCGGGATTTGAGAAATTCCTGAGAGGATCCATGTTTGCAATTACCTAACTGTGGCAATGCACCTCGAAATCTACCCCATTGGAAAGCCCCAACAGTGAAAACAGCACAGAAGACCACGGAGAGATGACCAGTGGTGCAGGCCCCTTGCCCGGCCCCTGGGCCCAGCCCATAGCAAGTGATGTGGGCGAGCGACGAGGACATGAGCAATGACCTGATGGTGAGTGTGGACATTCCCCCCTTCCTCATTGAAGCCCGCATAGCAGTCCCCAGGACAGGAAGACAGAAATCTCTAGATGCCCTCTTAGATATGAGTTGCACAAGGTGCATGGTGAGCCAAGCGATAGTTGAGGAACTAGGCATTCGCTCCCAGCCCCTAACCCGGCTGATACATTTTGAGCAGGCCAACGGAAGCCTAATGGGGTGTGTGCCAGCCACCTTAATGACTGAACTGCTCTGCTTAGAGATGAGTGATCATTGGGAAATCATCCAATTGGTAGTGGCCCCCAAGGTGATTGATTCCCTGACAAATGGGGCTAGCCTGGCTTGACAATCATGTGGGAGAAAGGCCTCTGGAAATTGAAAATAGCTCCAGGCCCCGATCTGCCACCAGCAAATGGCCTTCCCAATCTCAAGTACCCTAACCAGGCGACAAAAAAGGGGAAAAATGCAGCAGCCATCCTTGAGGCTGCCCCCAGCTGGAGGGAGTGCCGCCGGAATACCGGAACCTTGTGGAAGTTTTTAGCAAGCAGGAATGCAACATGCTCCCCCCACACCACACCATAGACTATGTTATTGAATTTGTGCTGGGAGCCACTCTGCCCAAACCCAAGATGTATTCCATGATGCCTAAAGAGATGGCCGAACTGAGGAAGTACATTGATGAGAACCTGGCATGGGGATTCATCCAACCAGCAAACTCCCAAGTGGCAGCCCCTGTCCTCTTCCGTGAAAAGAAGGATGGGTCAATGAAATTATGCATGGATTTCCATGGGATCAATGCCGTGAGTGTGCAGAACACATACCCCCTCCCCCTTATGAAAGATTTGCTAAACCACTTAGCAAAGGGAAAGACCTTCACCAAACTGGACTTATGCGAAGCCTATTATTGGGTGCAAATTCGAGAGGGGGATGAATGGAAAATAACATTTAACTGCCCACTGGGGAGTTTCCAGTTCAAAGTGATGCCTTTTGGACTGCAAGGGGCTCCTGCAGTCTTTTTGCAATTAATAAACGAGGTCCTCAATGAGCACCTGTATCAGGGGTCCTGGTCTACCTGGATGATATTCATATCTTCAGCGAGACCCTCAATGAGCATGTGAAATTAGTCTGACAGGTGCTACAAAAATTACTCATGGCCAAATTGTATGCCAAACTTTCAAAATGTGAGTTGCATCACGAGGCGATAAACTACTTGGGCTATAGAATTTCCAGCGGGGGAATCGTAATGAATCCGAAGAAAGTTTCAGCTGTGTTGGATTGGCAGCCACCCCGAACCCAGTGGTAGCTGCAAAGTTTTCTGGGGTTTGCTAACTTTTATTCACAGTTCATCCCCGCTTTTGCCCAAGTAGCTCTGCCGCTGACTGAGTTGCTGAAAATGGGGGAGGGAAACCCAAAACCACGGCCCACCTAGTGGTTTTCACACTTTTCACACAGGAACCGGTTCTTCAGCACCCCGACCCAGGGAGACCTTTTGTCATCCAAACAGATGCCAGTGACATCACAGTTGCAGCAGTTCTTTTCCAAGAAAATCTCCAGGGCCAGTTACAACCTTGTGTATATATGAGCAAGAAACTGACTGACACCGAGCGGAGATGGGCAGTATGGGAGAAGGAAGGCTATGCCATTCGCTGGGCCTAACTCTCTTGGAGACATTTCCTTGAAGGCAGCAAAATCCCCTTCCAAGTGTGGACTGATCACAAGAATCTGGAAGCTCTGAGAAATGCGAGAAAATTGTCTCCCAAACAGGTGCAGTGGGCCCAGTACTTCAAACGATTTGATTTCAAACTGAAACATATCCCAGGGGAAAAACATTTTGGCGGACGCTTTGTCCCGTAAGCCACAATTCAACAATCAGAAAGAGGAGGTTATTCAACCAGTGTTGCCCCCCTTGCAGCAAGCCACTCAGGTAACCACTCAAGCACAAACACGACAACGCACCTCAGGTGACCGCCACCCACTGATGGGGTACATCATCGCCGTGTTGACCACAGATCCTTGGTTTCTTGACAACAAGGACTCTTTCACCATCCATGATGGACTGGCATGGAAAGGCATGAAGATATATGTCCTAGCAAGTCTACGTATTAAAGTTTTAGAGCGCTGCCATGATCCAAAGTCAGCCAGTCATTTTGGGTTTTTAAAAACCCTCCATTTTTTCTGGCTGCACCTCAAACAAGAAGTGGAGGACTATGTAAAAAGTTGTGTGGTCTGCGCAACCATGAAGGGGAGACCTGGAAAGCCACCTGGGCTCCTGCAGACCGTTGCTGAACCTTCGTGCCCATGGGAGGAAATCGGTATGAACTTTATTGTAGATCTTCCTGTGAGGAATGGAAAAACAGTCATCTGGACCGTCATTGATTTGTTCTCTAAACAGGCACATTTTGTAGCTTGCTTGGGGCTTCCGACAACGAAGAAGCTAGCCAAATTGTTTATCCAGCGTGTCTATTGCCTCCATGGAGCCCCAAAGCGAATAATCTCCAACCAAGGAGTCCAATTTACAGCAAAGTTTTGAGGCAGTTTTTTAAATTGATAGGAATGGCTCAAGGACTTAGTTCCGGGTTTCATCTGGCTACGAATGGCACTGCAGAATGCGTTAACGCCCTAGTGGAGCAGCATTTACATTGCTACGTGAATTACCAATAGAACAACTGGTCGGCTCTTCTGCTGTTTGCTGAAGTTGCTTACAACAATGCCATCCACAGCAGCACTGGTCTTACACCATTCCAGATAACCAGCGGGATGGACTTTGTCCCAATGCCAGAGCTGCCACAAGAACCCCCTTCTATGTCCTTGCAGGAATGGATGGACTTTGTGAGAGAAGGGTGGGAGAAGACTAAAGCAGCCTTGAAGAAATCAGCAAAAGCTTACAAAAAGCAAGCAGACAAACATTGATCAGAGCCAGCTCCTTCCGAGTAGGGGAAAAGTGTGTTTGTCAACAAAGTGTCTAAAGTTGAAGATACCTAGCAAGAAGCTGGACCTGAAGTTCCTGGGCCCATTTCCAATAGTGAAAATAATAAATCCAGTGACCGTACAGCTTAGCCTTCCTCGACTGCTAGGCAAAGTGCATCCAGTGTTTCATAGCTCTTTACTCAGACAACGAGTGGAATCACGAACCAGGCCTCCTGCCTCCGCATCCCCTAGCCCTGTGGTCATACAGGGGCAGACACATTACAAAGTGAAGATTTTAGACTCAAAAATTTTACGGGGTGTTTTAATGTATTTAGTTCAATGGATGGGATACCCTTTGTCTGAAGCTTCCTGGGTGTAAAGCCACAATATTAGCACAGATAGGCTAGTGAGGAAGTTTCATGATGAGTTCCCTAATAAGCCCAAGGGCCCTTCTGGAGGGGGAAAGGGTGATTGAGTTTTATGGGGAGAGTAGTTGATTGATTTTCTTTGTTTTACAGGAGAACATCTTTTGAAGAAGAGGAGGCAGCCTGTCAGAATCTAAAAGGACATTTTAACTGGGGGGGGGGATTTCTGCTGAAGAATATTAGCCATTGTCTACAGTATT
>JAEANM010001886.1:0-26121 GCA_017656035.1 Myanophis thanlyinensis
CTATTCTGGCCCAGCCCCTCTGTCAAATTTTAGAAACCATTGTGGCCCGCGAGTCAAAAAGTTTGCCCACCCCTGGGATAGATAGAAAACAGGATTAATTAAATGTTAATGTTAGAAGGCCAGCAACCACATTATCGCCTGTGATCTGGCCATAAAATCAAACAGGCTAAATTGTATATATTAAAATAAATGTTATTGATTTTCTTTAAAAATACCAAAAGTTAATAAAGTTTGATAACAATCACCCATAGAAATAAAACAAATAGAAAATAGAAATTTTAAATACCAAGCAATTCAATCCAATTATCTGTATTACTCCTATTTTAAAAAAAAAACTTACATGGAAACTTACACTTGTAAAAGAAAAATAGAAAAATAACTAAAATAAAGGAAAAAACAAAGTAACAAAACTGTAGACTAATTAAAAAAACAAGTTTGGAATTGCTTTTTGGATGGTGTGACAACATGCAGTACTCACAGACCATATTAGTTTGTATTGTATTGATCTACGGTGTTAATCTAACTCATTCTGAGTCTTTTTTCTTAAATAAAAACATATACAACAAGATCTTGTGACAGTTAAACTAAGGTCATTTTAAATTTTAGAAATTAGTTGAGATTAGATTTTCAGAATTGACGGCCCTGTTAATTAAGTAATTCACTCATCAAATATTCAGCTGCCTACAAATTAATCACCTTTGCCTTCTTAAAGTGCCAGCACTGCTATATCCAGTTAAACATTACTGTATGGGATTTGTTTGTTGCATGAACTCAGCTATTCTGATATGAAACCATGGCTTAAAGTGTTGTATGATTGCATCAGTGTGATGTATTCAACAAACCATGGATTAAATATGCCATAGTTTAACATAATATGAATTTTAATCAACTGGCAGTATTTTGCAAAAGTAGGAAATGATGCTATTCCTGACTATCATCATCATCATCATGAAGTTTCAGAGCCTTTTGCTCCCTTCCTGGCTCCCATTACTAAGAATATAGTGTTCAGGGCTGGAGGAGGAATAAGACCTGCTATAGGAGAGCAAAACAGGAGGTGTAGGAGGTCAAAAAAGTAAAAATTATGGCTATGACTATGCAATCAAAATTCTGCCCCTTTTCATGTCCATTGTAGATGTCCCTGCTCTCAGCCGTCCATTGATTATCCACTATCAAGTTGATGTTGATCCTTAGTGAGCATATTGATCGATTTTCCTGCTCTCCATGGCCAACTAGCTTTTATCTCATTAGGTAACAAAATGTCTTCAAGCAAACAACCAGGTTCAGAGAGTACCAAGGTCTCTGCACGTAGCTAGGTTTCTCCCATGTTTCTGCAAGTCCTTCAGGCTGCTCTTCAAAATCTCCCATGTCCATGTTTTATGTTCTTCTACAGCAATACCAAGCAGCCACCGGAGGCAAAGAATATTGCCTCTTCTCCATGTAAGTGTTGCACTGTTACAATATCAACAAATACATCAGAATGCCTAGTTGAAATGTGGATGATGGCTATTTTGTGGTTCAGTATATTGTGCAAACCTTATATAGTTAGTATGTTTTGTGTGTCATGTGAATGCTGTTGACATAGCTTAGTGTAGCTTTGGATGAACCAGGTCATTAAATGTGCAAGCAGGCATATTGGAGACTCCAGTATTAATAAATATAATTCTGGGCAGTAAAGCTTTATTATATAAATGCATAATAGACTGCACAGTACAATGCACATTTATTGTCAAGTAAAACTTCAGAATAACTTTATTTTAGAATAAGTGAGTTACTTTGACACAGATGTAAGATGCCTGTGGTAAACCCAAACAAATCAATCTACATTACTGTAGCTTGACCTGTTGTGTGAATCCAGCTATTGTGGTTTATAACCATTGTTGATTGTTAGCCTATCTTGTGAAAGCAGCCACCTGCGGCTTAATCAACCCAGGATGGCTTTTAGATTAAGGTTTTTCGGAACTCAGCCACTGGATCGCGCTGATAGGCGCAAGTCCAGCGACGAGGTCCAACGGTTCATCATCGGCGGGGATTTCCTCAACCACTGCAATAAACGCGGTTATTTGACACCTGCCCCCAAGGCCTCCGAGAATCGGGAGCAAAGGCGTTGTCAGGTGTGCCGCCGCGCCCGATCGAGAGGTGAGCGGCGCAAGGGTCGGCGGCCAGGATCGACCGCAGCTCTCCCCAAGAGTTTTTGAGAGCACAGTCTCGGAAAAGCTGAGTAGCAAGCTAGTCCGCTGAGGGGAAAGGGGAAAAAAAGTGGGGCGAAGCCGGCAGAAGGGAACGCTCAAAACTGGCGCCGATCCAAGGTACTTTCCCGTAAACCACATGCTTCGGCGCAGCTCTTTATAAGCAGGACCTCCGGGCAGCCAGCAGTCGGGAGGCAGGCTTTGCTGGGGAATTGTTGTTTCGGAGTGGAAGTACCAGCCCCTTCTCGCCGGCCGCCTACCAACCGGAGCGGGACTAATTGCAAGAAAAAGGCGCGTCCTCTGGCCCTCACCGGAGCCTTTGCAGTGCAGACCCTGGAATAGTAAGCGCGCGCGCGGCGAAGGTAGGAGTCCTTCGGGGGTGAGTGGTGGGGGGGGGGGCGGGGGGGCAGCGTTTGTTGTAAAGGGGACCGAGGCTTGGCGGCCAAATGCCTTCGTCTCCTCCGGGCCGGCAGTGGGTCGGCATATAGTAGTTGCTTTTCAAGCAGTTGCGCAAAGCATCCAATTCCTTTGCAGCCGGTCCCAGTTGCTCAAGCTTCGGCCCAGTTGCTCTGACAGCTGGCCCGTTTAGTCTTGGGCGGCTGCGGGGACGCTTCCAACCTCTGCGGAGCATTCTGCTTAGGAGTTATTGCAGAGTAAGAATTAAAAAAACAAACAAACAAACCCCGAGCCGCCGTTTGCAAAGGCGGGCTTCCTACGAAACGGCGAAGGTAAAAACGGCGCTTGGCCCTGGCTTATCCCCTCACTTGTTGAGGCGGGCAGGGCAGGATGGTCTTGTTGCCCTTTAGCTTCCTCCTCCTCCAGGGCATTTACTGACCTCTGCTTGTAGCTGGCTCCAGGCGTCTCTCTCTCCCCCCCCCCCCCCTCCGTTCACCCTCATCTTTCACGCCCTCTCCTGTCAAGTCGCACAAAGCTGGTCAGAAATGGCTAAAGAAAAATTGAAGCCCTTCTTGAGGAATTGCTCCTCCGGCTCCAGCTGGCCCATATTTGCTTGGAAGGAAGGCCCCAAAGGGCATTTTTCGAATAAACACGCATTGTGGTCCTGAATAAGTTTGCCTCTTTCCTTTTGAAATTGGCTGCACTGCAATGCACTCACGTTGCTTTATTAGCACTACCAGCATGTAGCCAACTTGAAACTTAAACAGCTTAAATACTGGTGGCACAGTGGAGCTGTTTGCCTAGCCTCAGATAAAGGACCCCTCAAATGTCGGGGTAATGTTTTCTCCTGGTATGGAAGAAGTTTAAGAGCACCCTAGGACTTTTCTGTTGTACAGTACTCAATAGATAAACCATCTAGTGTTTAAAGCCTTGAAACATTTGTTCCTGCATTGCCTTTCTGATTTCTTAGAGCTTAATTTGAGCCTGTTTTTTCTCTGAGCCACAAAATGAAAGGGAACATGCTGAAAAAGAAACCATGGTTAACAATACACAGTGGCCAAGCCCCTATAAAGCAGTCCCAATTTGAAAGTGATTTGCCATTGCCTTTTCCCTAAGGCTGAAAGAGAGTGACTGGCCCAAAGTCATCCCAGAAAGTTTGTCTCAATGCAGAATTAGAATTCACACTGGTTCCAAGCCTGGTGCCATTAACGACTATCCTCTGCCAGCTCTTGTTTGCAGGCAGTTAAGCTATTTTAAAAAAAGGCTTGAAAGAGTTCTGTTAATGTTGAGATCCTACAAATGTATTTCACTTTCAAGATGAACATACAGTATTAGATAGCCTCCCAGGGCTTTCTAAGTGGGCATATTAATCACAAAGGATGATTTGAAGTCTATTTCAAATCTTCCCTGTTTTTTTCTCTTGTCCTCCTTCCCTTTGGACTCTCTTGCTAAACTCAGTGAACAAATGATTGGAAGATTCCCCAAGGTGGTAGGACAATACCTTTGGAATGCTGTGGCATAAAATAACCCTTGGTTATTGTTCTGGAGGAACAGGGTTTTTCTTGTGGACAGCGATGTACCAAGGATAAGGGGAAGGAGCATGCAGTGGCATCAGCCCAGTGGAGAAGAGAGCTTTGCGCAGGATCCGAAAGTGAAGTAATGAAAACCAACAAGAGAGAACAGTTGGAAGGTGTAATTGAGCCTTCTTAATCTTGTGTAACACTGGGATGACAGAAGTTGTGCTCCAGTGTATTTGTAAATAAGTTTGATATTCTTTTTCATAGTTATTTCCCATACTTGAAAGTTGATATGAAACATGATAGAAAGGCATTGTCAGGTTTATTGCTAGGCAAATAAATACTTTTAGTGACCTAAGAAGAGGGTTACTACAGGGCCCTAAAATGACCGTCAGGTGGCCTAATGAGAAAAGCATGTGAAACCTCTCCAAATCTTTGCTGCCCTCTAGTAGCTGCCCATATTTTTGCAGTCTGAATATTAGAAGCTCAAATAACTGGTTTTGATCTGTGAAGAATAGAGTAACTTTTGTTCTGGAACATTTCCTCTGTTAGTCCTAGTATTTACAGATGTATGATAGATTTATAGATTGGAAATCCTCTGCAGAATAGTCAATTTTTTTATATCTTCAGTTGCAAATATATATTAAAGTATTTGGGAACATTTTAAAAAAAGACTCAAATGTCCTGCAGAGGATTCCCAATCATTCAGTGCAAGTGAACTTTCTAGAGACAATGGAGGCTATCAGATCATTGCTTCCATTGCCTTAAATCGCAGGGAGACTTAAGTGGGAGCCTAGTCTCAGTATCTAGACTGACTCCTGTGGGAAACAGCTGTGGTTTGTAGATCCAGCTTTTTCAAGTAAGTTCCTGGAGCTGCCTTGTTTGTTGGTGGTTGCTGCAACTTGGTGGTCTTCTGACTTTTAATTCTTCGCCTTCTTTTTTCCATGTTACTGTTTTGTAGATTTGCCCTCTATCTGGAACTATTCTGTGTCCTGTCCTGACTATAACTTCTGGGGCTTTTCATAGCAGGGAATTTTGGAACACAATGCTTTGGGAAGCAACAAAAGATAAATACCCATTTTTAGCATCTGCAGTCTGTTTTGAAACAACAGCAGTTTCAGAAGATACTGAAGGGGAAATTCCAAATTGTTCTGTGGGACTTCAGCATTTTCCTTGGATAATAAAAATTAGGGTAATGAAAAGATACAGAGAAGGAACTGGCTGACTAGTCACATACTCTCAGGCCATTCCACCTCACAGGGTTGTTGTTGGGAAAAAATAGGAGGAAGTAGGCGTGTTGGTTATGTTTGAGTTATATGTAAAAAGAATAAAGGCAGAATACAAATAAATACCTTGAATATTTGTGACTTAAAGGATTAATTTTATCTTTTCTATGGCTGGGCCAAAACATGCTTGTAATAATTTGTTCTTAAGGATTTGCTTAGTTCTTAGTTAGTTCTTACATATTGATTGTGTTTAATTTTTTATGATTTGATAGTATGCTTGTTGCTTTCAGCCATTATTATTCATTATATTTTTAATTCCACTTTTTATATGTAATTCAAGGCAACAACCATACTTAACATTTCTGCCTCATACTTTCCCTAGAGTAACCTTTGAGGTGGGTTGAGCTGTGAGAGAATGACTAGCCAAAAGTTGCCCATCCAGCTTTCATGCCTAAAGCAGGCCTAGAACTCACAATCTCCTGGTTTCTGTATATATGCTTTCACTACTGCATACATACAGCATATTTTCTAAATAAATAAATGGAGCCAGGACTGCAATGGGCATCTAAAAACTGAGAAATAGAGCGGAGAGCTGCAATACTTCATTATGTGGGAGCAAGTATTTTCATCTGCACAAGGAAGGGAAAAACCAGCTTTGTCACAGAACAGCAGGGAATGTGCAATCCACATGAGCTGTAACAATGGGGGAAATTCCCAGCTTGGCTACTTGTCTGACCTCTTCTTTTCCTAATAAGAACACAAACGTGGAGGTGAAGGGAGGAAAGAATGCTTGCAAACCAGAGTTAACTCTTCAGAACTTCCTGAAAAGGTTCCTGGATTGTTCTATCAAGTGCATTTTAAAGCACTCTTGGGAAAATCATGCCTTAGCAGCAGGGCTGCTGTGCTTTGCTAAATAAATGTGGCGGGCTTCAGAAATATAGTCCAGAGATTTCTGCAGCCACGGATGCCAGCAGGATGGAAAAGAGTTATTGTTGGAGCCATGCCCAATATGTGGTAATTTGATATGGTTTGTTCCAAGCACAAATTGGTCTGAAGCAAAGGCCCTGTGGGAAAGTACAAATAGTAGAAGGAAATATTACTGCAATATTTTAGCACTGACTTTAAAAAAAAAAAAAAGCTACACTTTTTTTTTTTAAACAAACAAGCACCTAAACCTCTATGCAATAATGGAGGGTAATTCTGAGACAGTACCACAGTCTTTGCTAGTAAGATGTTGTAGCAAAGGGCAGCGGGAGAAGAGAGAATGATTTCCCAGCACTTGTGGTTTGGAAGGAAGATGTGTGGCAAACCACCGGGAGGAGAGAAACAAGTGAGGAATCCTCTAAGCTGAGGAAATTCTATGGCTACTTGTTTAAAAAAGAGGGTGAGACACAGCACCACGTTAGGCAGACATGGATGAGCTTAGGACATATTTTTGAAGTATAATGTTGATTTACATTTGAAAGGAAAAACAATGAAATTTAAAGGCTTGCTGAGGACAGTTGTTGCAGAAAATGCAAGGATCTAATATGAGACTTCTTTTGCGTCCACAGCCCAGAAAAACATGGTTGCCTACATGCAATTAGCCTTGCTCCTTATAATCTGCGGTATCCATGAAACGGAACAGAATCGTGTGGGTTGCCAACGGCTCATCATGGCATCCCACCTTAAGAACCTGACTGATCTGGTGAGTTTATAAATTATATAGTAAGAACATGATATTAAAAGAATAATGATATCAAGAACAAACATATGGACTTGGATATCTGTGCTGATGGTAGCTTGGTAGTAGATTTCCATCTTAACAGTCAGGCTGGGTCCGTATTAAATAAAGTTATAGTAGTATCTAATTTCCAATGTTTTATGTTGTTCTCAGTCCTTCTAGTATTAGATTCAGGGAAAAAAAGTTATTTTTTACAGTAAGTGGTGTACCAGACAACAAGAAAGTAGAGTGGACTCTGAAATTATCTTGGCACTTTTCTCATGTTTGCAAATGCTTGGCCATTGTCAACAAAACAAACCTGTAAAATAGTTTTGCATTATATCCCTAGTGCCGGTGTAGATTCTGATAGAGAGCAACTTGCTAGAGATTCCTACAGAGGTTGGCTGGGGTCTTCCTAATTTGTAGCTCAGTTTCTTTGATTACTGTAGCAAGAGCAGTGGAAGAATGAATATGCAAACCATATACAGACCCAAAATCAGGGTCTGTACATAAATAAAAGTGACTTATAATTCTGTCCAAAGAATTGGTTATATTACATGTATAACCTTTGATTTGTTTAAAATCTCTTTTGACAAATTTTAGAAGGGATGGAAAAGAAAGGTAAGATGTGTATGACTGCCTACATGGGACACTAAAGTCATGTTATTGGGAAGCTTATTTTGTTTTCATTTAGTGGTTTTTGGGGAGGGTTATGTCATTTTAGAAGTATTACCTATTAAGTTTTCTGTGTTGCCGTTGCAATACCGTTGTAATAAGAGCTGTATGACGTTCCTACATATATGTCTTTGGTCCCAATTGGCTGTGTGCAGGACTGAAGTTTAATCCAAGTTGCTATCTTTTCATTGACGTACTATAATCATTTATTTTATGAAACAAATTTTTATAACCTCCCAAGCCACATACAGTGACTTCGGGTGGTTTACAGCATTAAAAACCCAGGATGTAAAATGCAGCCTTCAGACAAGCTGAGCACAGCTTGGAATGCACTGAGATTAAGGCAAAACCTTATTGAATATGATGCTGTTGTTTCTTCGCCTGATTATTACTCTGGGTTATTCCTCTATCTAAATACTTTATTTATGCTTTTTAATTGGAGGAGTAGCTGAGAGATTATATACTTAATTGATACAGGCTGGATTTTCTAAAGCTAACATAACTGACAAGTTAATGGTCAGGGTGATCTAGAGCTGCTGAATGTTAGAAGCAAAGTCTTCTGGAATCTCAATTTTGCCTAAACCATTAATAAACATTAGGAAATCGCTGCTGCAAGAATTGTTTTCATAACTAACTCTTAAAAAAAATCTTGATACTTTTCTTGCCTACAAAATTCCCAGAGGCTTTGCAGAATTCTGATTCAGATAGGAAAGATTCACAAGAATTATGATTTAACTAACAAAAATATGAAGACGAAACTGTCTACAACCAGGAGATGAGGCTGTTCTAGGGACACATCTGAAAGCATTCCTCTTGTCTTGTTTCTGTCTTGCCCATTTTTGATGCATTTCTGTGGTGAACATGCATTGATACATTTTTGTCCTCTATGAGGATGTTTGAGTTGGTCATGTGAATTTATTAAAGTCTTTTTGTCATCCTGAATCCTCTCTATAATCCACCATTCCTTGACCAGTACTGAAAAACTAACTCAGGCTTTCCTAGTCATCCCACAATTCCAGGCAATTATGGCATGTTAGCTGGATAATTGTGGGAGTTTTATCAATACACTCGGACACCATCCAAATTATGGAGAATAGTTCTTGCCTAAAGCAAGCTATTTTTTCACCCACGGTCTGCTCTCTATAATGTTAATGAGATGGCTGTTCTGTCTTAATATATTTGTGCCATATATTAAATTCTGCGAAACCTAACAAAGCATCAACATAATAAGATGAATAATACTTCAATGTTTTGATTAGCCATATTTATTATAAACAGTCCCTAAGAACAACATCTTCTAACAATAAATTGTTTTTATTCTTTTGACTTTGGGATAAACCTCCCTAAAAAAGGGACTGTTGAGTTACTAGTGTTCTTCTTCCAGAATTCAGTTCTCTCCCTAGGGAAGCAAATTCCTGCCTGTCTGAAAACATCTTGACTGTAATATTTATATTAAACAGTGCTGAAACACCTGCTATCTCTCACGTGTATTAGTTTCCAAAGAATATTCAAGGAGGATCTGGGTGAGATCATCCGTGGCTTTGGGGTGGATTTCCATCAGTATGCTGATGATACTCAGCTGTACATTTCCACCCCAGGCCACCCCAACGAAGCCGTCGAAGTGATGAACCAGTGCCTGGAGACTGTGCGGAGTTGGATGGGTCAAAATAGGCTCCCGCTCAACCCGGCCAAGACTGAGTGGGTGTGGTTTCCTGTGCCCAGATTCAGCCAGCTTGTTCTATCGCTGGCTGTGGGAGAAAAGATCTTGACCCCCACGGAGGGGCCCCGCAATCTGGGTGTCCTCCTGGATGTACGGCTGTCGTTAGAAGACCAGATTGCAGCCGTCTCCAGGGATGCTTTTTATCAGGTCCGAAGGATCTCCCAGTTGTGGCCGTTTCTGGATCGGGGCGCTCTTCGTACAGTCACTTCTGCCCTCGTTACCTCTCGCCTAGACTATGGCAACGCTCTCTACATGAGGCTCCCCTTGAAGAGCATCTGGAGGCTGCAGTTAGTGCAGAATGCGGCCGCGAGAGTGATTCTGGGGGCTCCACGAGCTGCACTGGCTCCCTGTGGCCTTCCGGGTGCGATTCAAAGTGTTGGTTCTCACCTTTAAACCACTCCATGGCTTGGGACCCGGGTACTTACAGGACCACCTGTTGCCACCATCAGCCTCCCACCGGCCAGTACGTTCCCACAGGGCGGGCCTCCTTGGGGTTCCATTGTCAGCACGATGTCATCTGGCAGCCTCAAGGGTTAGAGCCTTCTCTGTGGGGGCACCCTCCCTTTGGAATGAACTGCCCCCGGAGATACGGACCATCACGGACCTACAGACCTTCCGGCGCGCATTAAAAACCTTTTTGTTCCAACAAGCCGGTCTGGCCTAGTACTATTGGTTGGGGGATTTTAATCTGGTTTTAATTGGTTTTTAATTGGCTTTTATTGGTTGGTAATTTTAAATTGTTTCTTTTTAACATTTCCATAATTTGGTTTTAATTGGCCACTGATTTAATTTATTTTAACTGTATTTTAATTGTCATATTTTGCGTTTTTAGATGGCTGTGCACCGCCCCGAGTCCTTCGGGAGAGGGGGCGGTGTAGAAATGCTGTTAATAAATAAATAAGGAGAATGATGTATTTGTGGTTCATTCTTTGTCCCTTTTGAGGATTTTAACAACATTGGGATCTTCTGCTATCAAATCTGATCATTTAATAATGTATAGGTCTAATGTATAAGTTCACTAGGCAAGCCTAGTGAAGATGACTGAAGATGATTATAATACTATTTGGGATACTTTGGTTTCTGAGGAAATAGAGTCTTCTGCTTGTAGTCTGGATCCCTGCCCCTCCTTGTAGTAAAAGCTGGTGGTGAGAAATGCATCCTTCACAGAGAAAGTGTTACCATATGTTTGAGAGGGGCAGTGGCATGCCCCTTCCTCAAGAAACATTTCTCAACTTGTACATTCTGAGCAATTATCAGCCTATTTCCAAATTTCCCTTTTGGGGGACAGTTACATTTGGGCTGGAATTGCATTGGACCCTGGAAAAAATAGAGGATCAGACTACTCTTGTTTCAGGCCTAGATTCAGTATGGCACAGCATTGATTGTGCCCATTGATGATCTCTGATAGGACTGGGACAGGGATAATGTAATCCTTGTCTTGCTTGATTTCTTAATAGCTTTGGATATCATTGAACAGTTTTCTGATCCATTTCCAATAGTTAGGAGTAAAGGGCACAGTATTACAACGGTTCACCCTTCCAAAAAGATGGCTTCAGTCAATGGTAAGAAATTAAAACTTAAGCTCTTTTAAGTGGGGAAATTCCCCAGAGCTTGCTACTCTCCCAGTCCTCTTCAAGATCTTCCCGAATCTGCTAGGTGATGTCATCTGGCTGCCTGGAGTCTGGTTTTACCAGTATGCTGACAATGCCCAACTGTGTAGCTTGGCTACTGGAAAATAACTGATGTCACTGAAATTTGCCCAGTAATCTAGAGCTTATCCAGATATGAATGGGAGTGTAACTGGTTGAGATCAATCCCAATAAGATGGAGTAGCTGTGGGATTAAAGATAGGCCGCTTCCAGTGGGATTTCATGATTAACTTCAAACAGGGTTACACTTCTCTGTGCAAGTTTAGTTTGGGGGTCCTCTTAGATTCATAGTTTCCACTTGAAGAGCAGGTGGCAGCTATGGCTAAAAGCCTTTTGGTGAACTACATCTAGGGTGCCAATTGTAACTCCTCCTGGAACTGCAGACATTACTCGCTGCCATTCTTGCCTTAGTCCTCTTTTATTTGGAATATTGTAATATGTAGCACTGCCCTTGAGGAGCATTTGGAAATTGCAGCTGTGAAGAGTGAGGTGGCTTGGGTTGTTGTGGATTCTTTTGAAGGAGCTCATTGTGACACTTCTATTCCAAGAAGTTGGTGCCAGTTGGCTTCTGAGTGTAGTTCAAGGCGTGCTTCATGGCTTGGGGCTATCTTTGGATGCAACCTATAATAAGGTTTCCTAAACTGTGAAGTATAGCTTGTTTGGGAGAGTTGCAAGCAAGAGTCCAAGAGAAGTGTGAAGCACCGTTTAGTTTCATTATTAAAATAAATCTACTGTTCACTGTATTGTTTTCATTGTTTACAATTGTTTAGATTACACTAAAGGGGAGGTGTGATGGCAACAGATTTAAGAAACTTTGCCTTATAATATCTGCTTATTTCAATAAGACCCAGCAGGGTACAGTTCTGATGTGCCCCATCAGTTAGAGCATATCATCTTTTGGGATCAACAGAAGTATTTTTTCAGTTGCTGCCCTTCTCCTCTGCAATAATATATTGTCTGAGATATGATCGGCCCCTTCTGAATGTTAGAAATCTGATGAAAACAAGGATGTTCCATCAAACCAGGGAGACTAGGTTGCTGTAATGCCCTCTTGATTGGGAGAGTAAGCCTCCTTTGCTGTTAATATTTTCAGTCTCAGCTTCTGGTTCTAATCTATAGGAACATCTCTAGTCACTGATTTACTTGATTGTGTTTTTTTTTTTAAATTACATAATATATATTAGGAACCTGTCTATCACTCATTGTCAGGAGTTGGAGCAGCCTATAAATCATGCAAACAAACCAATAAATAAATAATAGGCATTGGAATTAAGGGTGAGCCTTTGTTTAATAACAAGTAACAGATAATATCTGAATTGGTAGAAGTAATTTATAGTCTTAACTTTAAATTTTTTTATTTTAAATCTCCCATTTGAAAGGAATAATACATTATTTCACTTTGTTTATTAAAAGTGCACTTATTTTTCAGTATCTTTTCTAAGCCAAGGAGAATGAGTCATTTGTAACTCATACTATTTCTCAAATATTTACGCTGCCACACCTTAATGGAGCTTATTGTTCGAAAAAAATGTACTGTTGATTAATTTTGCAGTCATGACTAAATTTTAGAATTAGTTTATCTTTACTTGAAACCAAAACTTTATTATTCCAATTTCAAATCTTATATTGTGTACTCATTTGGCACTATTTATATCCAGTATATGGCATATTACTATCATAAAAGTCTCCCTTCCCTACTCCCAAAGAAAATACAGATTTTGGAACAGAGTGGGATTTTACTTAGATCTAGGGAAAGGAACAAAATGTATATTTAAAAGTCTGTTAATTCCCTAGTAGTTTCCATGCCTTTAAATCATGTGGGAAGTTGCAAGATTGATTGAACAAGCAATTTTAATGATGCTTGTCATGTTTTAACAATGTTCATTCAGAAACCCCATTGCATCATCTATTTCAGTAGCTGTTTCAAAAGCTGAGTTATACTTGCAAAGACACTTGAGTTTGTAAAGCTGTTTTTTCATTGTAGTGTGATTTTTCCTTGTTATACCTAACAATAGCCCTAATGATGGAATTAAATCAAAGCAACAAATACAATTGGGTTTTTAATGATCATTTGGAGTTACCAAATGTGGAGGTGTGGAAGTGTCTAGGAGAGATAGCAGTGATGTTTCTTATCTAGTTTGTTCAACAGGATTTTAGAAAGTGAGAAGATGCCTGAGGAATGGAGGAGAAGTGTTCTAATGCCAATCTTTAATAACAAGGGTGATGTGCAGAGTTGTAGCAACTACAGAGGTATAAAGTTGATGAGCCACACAATGAAGCTATGGGAAAGAGTAGTGGAAGCTAGGCTAAGAAAGGAAGTGCATATCTGTGAGAAGCAGTATGGCTTCATGCCCAGAAAGAGCACTACGGATGCAATTTTTGCCCTGAGAATGTTAATAAGTATAGAGATGGTCAGAAGGAGCTGTATTGCGTCTTTAGAGAAAGCGTATGACAGAGTGCAGAGAGAGGAGCTATGGTACTGTATGAGGATGTCAGGAATGGCAGAGAAGTACTGTATGTCAGAGTAGCCCAGGATATATATGAGAGGAGTACAACAGTAGTGAGATGTGCTGTAGGTCAGACAGAGTTCAAAGTGGAGGTGGGCCTACATCAAGGATCAGTTCTGAGTCCCTTCTTGTTTGCTATAGTGATGAACAGGTTGACAGATGAGGTCAGACAGGAATCCCCGTGGACAATAATGTTTGCAGATGACATTGTGATCTGTAGTGAGAGCAGAGAGCAGGTGGAGGAACACCTGGAAAGATGGAGGTATGCTCTGGAAAGAAGAGGAATGAAAGTCAGTCATAGCAAGACAGAATACATGTGTGTGAACAAGAGGGAGGGAAGTGGAACAGTGAGGTTACAAGGGGCTGAGGTCAAGAAGGTGCAGGAGTTTAAGTATTTGGGGTCAACAGTCCAGTGGATGGGGAGTGTGGAAAAGAGGTGAAGAGGCAAGTGCAGGCTGGTTGGAATGAGTAGAGAAAGGTGTCAGGAGTGTTGTGTGACAGAAGAATGTCAGCAAGAATCAAAGGAAAGGTGTACAAGATAGTAGTGAGACTAGCTATGCTATACGGGTTAGAGACTGTAGCAGTGAGGAAAAGACAAGAGGCAAAGATGGAGGTAGCAGAGATGGGGATGTTGAGGTTCTCTTTAGGAGTGACCAGGATGGACAGGATTAGGAATGAGCACATCAGAGGGACAGCTCAGGTTGGCTGTTTTGGGGGCAAGGTCAGAGAGGCCAGATTGAGATGGTTTGGACATGTGCAGAGGAGGGAGAGTGGTTATATTGGTATAAGGATGTTGGAGATGGAGCTGCCAGGCAAGAGGCCAAAAGGGAGGCCAAAGAGGAGATATATGGATGTGCTAAAGGAGGACATGAAGTCAATTAGGGTGAGAGTAGAGGATGCCGAGGATAGAGTTAGGTGGAAAAAGATGATTCACTGTAGCTACCCCTAACGGGAACAACCGAAAGAAGAAGAAGAAGAAGAAGATTTGGAGTTAGACCAAAGAAAGGATAGTTTACAGCCCATAAAGCACTTATGGCAGTTGTAAAATGTTACACACATACACACATATAAACACTCACTTCCATGACTGCATTTGAGCTCTTGGAAATTAGCTTATATTTACAACTGGTTTCAGTGTCCTGCAATCACATTACTGTAATCTGTGATTATTATTATTATTCCAGTTTCTGGGCAAAAAAAACCCCCCATCCAAGATAATGGATTCAGACTTACGACCATATGATAAGCTTAATGTCCAATGTAAAAATAGTCATAAAACTGGATCCGGTCATGTGGGTGCCTCAACTTGCAATTGTCATGACTTACCACAAAAATTTTGGTCCCAATTGCCATCATAAGTCAAGGACCACCACTGCAAATTGTAAATTCATAATCAAATATGCTCAGGCAAGAGAACGGCTGTGAAATGGATAATGTGATTCCCAGAATAGTGGAAATTGTATAATTTATTTCCTGGTGGTGTTGCTGGAAGAGTGTTTCCGCAGAGAAAGTAGAAACTGTGGTTCCGATTACAAGAATTTTATTTGGATAACTGGTTGGTACCTAGTTGTTGCTGTGCTGGCTTAGAAGCCATTTTGGCAGAATCCAAAACTCCCCCATCCTTTGGGCAAGCAGGGACAGGTTGAAGATGATAAATCCAAAACCGAAAGTGATGCTCTTAAACTGTTTATAATTATTGGGATAGTGAGCCAAGCTTTTGCCCTCATTAATTTCCTGCTTGCCTTTTCCTGAGTTGCTCTGTGATATTGCTGGTGATTGTTGCCATTGCTAGTGGAGCCCTGGATGCGCCTTTTTGACAGTCCCAACTCTGATCAATCGCTGTGGTTAACTCTGAACCATTCCAATTTATTTATCCCAAATACTTAGGTTTCGCTTCTCTTGCAACTCCATAAACAAATTCTAGGTTTATGCAAGGAATTCAATTCTCTAACCTTGTTATGGTGTCACTAGTGTTTACGTTTGCCCTAGATATCTTGGCTTCCTTGGAACATTCTTTGGATTCATAAAGCTAAAACAGAGTAAGATTAATGGACATTTACCCTGTATTTTTTCATTACAGATTGATAGCCAGATGGAAACTTCCTGCCTGCGATCTTTTGAATATGTGGATGAAAAGGAACTGGTAAGTTACAAGAGCTTGTCCCATATTCAATTTGTCACATTGCCAATTAGTATTTATATAAGAGCTTATAGTGTCCAGAGTTTGGAGCAGTTGATTTCAATGTATTTTTTAAGATATTTTTTTTCCACTAAGAGGAATTGTGAGTATAATGCTGACTTTTGGTTTAGCTTTGGGCTTCTGCATATCTTTTCTCTTGCTCTTACATAGTCACTACTAGGAGATTCCAAACCAGACTTTTCTGTCATGTTAAATCTTGAGAATCCCAGTTGGTTTTAAAACTGTGGATTGCTCAAAATCACTGGATCGTGATTATTTCCTCCCCACAGTTACCAAAGAAAGGTTGTCATTCTACTTAATTAGCTTTCACAAAGTTTTGAGAAAACCCTAAGAGTCTCTGGAACCCAATTGAAATATATTGTTTTTAAAGACTTAAAGGTTTAAAAGAATTAAATCTTGCCTGAATTATTAATTGGTATGCCATTAGAATTTGCTTCAGCAGACTATCTTCTGGGTAGTCCTGAGCCCTGTAAGATGCTAGAGAGGTCATTAGCATCTAGTTTTCCTTGTGGTCCATGTTGAGCTCATAGACAAAATACCCCAAGAGGAATTAATGAGCCTTTGATGCTGCTGTTGTTCATTTGATTGACTTACCTCTTTGGACCCTTTATAATTGAAGAAGAGCAAGCAAGAAGAGGCTGTTGATCATCTTCAAGGCTATTTTTACCCTTGTCCCTTTTTCAAAAGGGCAGGTGGTAGCAACAAGAAAAAAAATAGTACTTGATCTGAACAATGCTAACTTTTTGACATCAAAACTGAATAGTTTCGTTGCTGACATTTATATTTATTATTTTCTAGGGTAATACTGAATGCTTTCTCAAAGCAGCCTATATGCCCCTGAAAGGTATCATTAACAATATTAAATTCAAGAATAATACTTCAAACTATGTGAAACTCCATCTGATAAAGGACTTACACCTGCACCTTGCAAGATGCATTAAGCCTCACGATGAGAATAAGGTAAATTTTACTGATCAGTTTTGCAATCCTCAATAATGTTAATACAGTTAATGAGACTAAGAATTGACAACTGAACTATAAAGCTGAATATGCTGAGGACAGAATTGAAAAAATGCTTTAGTGTGTCTTTCTTTGAATGTGCCTTCCTTTTAGAGAAGTTGGGATTGAACCAGATATAATCTTTATCACATTTTTAGACTTCACGTATAGGTACATAATTTTAAAGTACTTAAAGACAGGGCAGAAAGGGCGTTAGTTAGTTTGCGGCCTTTGAAGCAATGGATAGGTTTTACCCAGCTGCTTCTTCCTCCAAGTGCTTGCTATCTGCAATGGGAAGGAAATGCTTACATTTAACAGCTATAGCTACATTTTTGGTTGGAATTATCTTATGCTGGCCCATGAACAAAATATGTGATATAATTTAGGACCAATCAAAATGACTCAGAAAGGCATGCACTCTTCTAAATTCTCCAGAACTCTTCCTCAGTTAAATGTCACTAAATATGAGAAAAGGAATTATTAGGAAAATCCCCCCAATAGGTTAGCAGTCTTAACTAATGGGATCTAGAGAGTCTGGAAACAGAGTTTGCAAATTGAATGTGTATTGTATTTGATTATACTTAATCTTTAGGGACTGAAATCCTAAGGGACTGTGATGAGGAAGTACGTACTTGCTCTATTCCACTGACCTTTTAAATCCTATTGATAATGTTGGATATTCCTTGTAGGATCTTCCATATAAAGTTGAGAATAGGGCTTGCTTATAGACGTAGAGAAACTATTTTTGTAGTTGATTGGCTGGTGACAATTCTTTATGCTGTTGTAGATATAACAGTAGCTAATTTTGTTTCTTTTCCCCTCGTGTTTTCTGTTTACTCTGAAAGAAGTGCATCAAGACCTTCTCCCTTACTGCAGAGCAGACTTTGCAACTGGTGCACAAATACTTTAGCCAAGCCAAGCAGTTTCTGAGCAAGGGAACATTCAAAGATGATTGCAGCAGTGTCTTCCAGAAGTGTTCAGAATCCCAGGAAAAGAAGACTGTTTCTCCAGGTAAACACTTGAAGACTTTTCAGATACGCATTTCCTGCCAATCATTTGGCACAGAGTTGGGGAGCAAGGATTTTAAATTGGGTGAAGCATTTTGTGGCTTTTATATATATATGTGCATTTGTGTTTGTGCAGCAAGCTTCTCTGTGCATTTATACTTGCAAGTGTTGTCTATTGTCTGCTGGAATGCAAGCCTTAGAAGTCAACAGACATCTCATTTGAATGGAAATGCAGTGGACCTCTAGTTTGAAGTGAGGACAACACTGAATCTGTTTAAGTCTGATGTAGCTGCAGATTCCTGACTCTTGTGTACATAAATAAGTGTTGTGGTGGCACAGTGGTTAGAATGCAGAGTTGCAGTCTGACTCTGCCCACTGCCAGGAGTTCAGTCCTCACTGGCTCAATGTTGACTCAGCCTTCCATCCTTCCGAGGTCAGTAAAACGAGGACCCAGATTCTTGGGGACAATATGCTGACTCTTAGTAAACCACTTAGAGAGGCTGTGAAACATTTATACAAGTCTAAGTGGTAATTGCTAGTGCTATACAGCAGGATGGTGTGGATTTTAACACAATGTCAGTTGAAATTCTTCCCATTACCCATTGTTCTGTGTTAATCAACTTTAATATTTTTGTATTTTCTTTGCCTCTGTCACATGTTTGGCTTGCATTAGCGCTGAGAGAAACTTCAAGCAGTATGTATAAAGACTGCCTAAAAGCCTACCAAGGAACCATTTGTAATAGATATTACTTTTGTTCTAAGTATCATTACAATCAACTTCAATTTCAAAAGTTATAGCATTTCTGCTTAAAGATGCAAGAATCTTAGAATGAGATTCTTAGATTCTAATGAGATTCTGACCACCAGAAATGGGATCTTTTAATATCATGGCAGAAAATTTCAGATATATTCCTGAGGTGGACCTCAAATAGATGGAAAGGCTAAGCTGCAAAGATGGAGTTGAGAAGACATTGCATTCTTATCTAACTGGTGTTTCGCTCTATGTGCGCGTGTGTGTGTATGTACATACATCCTTCTATTTTTAAATTTGCCGTGGAAGGTCTATATAAAATGCTTCAATTCCTAATAGTCCTAGCATTATTCAGGCATAATTGAATGGAATCTTTATAACTGGGCTTTTCTCCACTTTTTAAATCTACTTCCAAATAAACCTCATTTTTAGTTTTATTACTCTGAGATCCAATGAGATAATGAAGCCTTCAATCCTTCTGAATGGTTGCCAAGGAGAATGCAGTCACTGTCTGACCTGAAAAATCTGTCTTGAGTTCATCTGTGTTCTTGTGGCAGTTTATGTTTTATGTCTCTGCATGCAGCATCTATAGTGTCTTATACTATAGATTCACTTGTTATGGTCACAAATATCCATATCGCCATTCCTATGGAGAAAATATTATTCCCTTTGCTTTGATTTTCTGGACAATTGAATCCTGATCCATTGCTTGGTTTTAATTGAATATGATTTCTCCATAAACTTTAGTTGCATGAGCTCTTTTTTGGTGTTGCTGCCCCAAGCTAATCTTACAGTGTTTCCTCCATCCATCCATCAATTCATTCATTAATCTTTCATCCTCAAAGTTCTTTCTGGATCCTGCTGCTGGTTGCCTTGCTTTGTTTCAGTTTTAACCTGCAGTTTCTTCTGTTGCTTTTCTCCATGATTTGAAAAAAAGGCTGAAATCTGGTGTTGGCATGGTAGCTTAAAGGAAGTATCTAATTTGAGGCTAATGCAACTCTTTGGTTCTTCTTTCATCTTAAGAAGCTGGTTACTCTATGGCCATTCTCTCTATCTGAATCTTTTCAGGTGTTGTTACTGCCCTGGATTGCAACTGTTCATCTGCAGGCCCGGTCAATGTAGACGGCTCGACATATCTCGTTCCAACTTCTGAGTCTTTCTCTTCCATTGCAGAGCAGCTGGACAGCAGGAAGACAGCTGTCAGCATTCTCCAGCCACTAAGGCTTCCTGATACTACTCAAATTCATAGTGGGTTAAAGAGCAATATCAGGTCTAGGGTGACTAGAAGCACTGATAAAAGCCAAGAAATCACTGAAGGCATGGATTTCGGGGCTGGCATTGATGCCATATTACCATCACCATCATCACCTTCTCTTTCTATCCAGAAACAGTTGGAATCCATGGAGACCAGATCTCCCTCCCTGGATTCCAGAACTGGTGAAAGCCAGAAAAGATCTGATGAGTTAGCTTCTCAGCATCTCCCTCTCTCTGACTTAGCCAAGTCCTTTCTCAATCAGCAATGGTTTGAGATAAAAGAAAAAACTGAGGCCATTCCAGGACTCTCATCTGATCAGGATATCACTGTTGCCAACAGTGCTTTCAGCTTAACTCTGACATCATCTTCCAATTGGGAGCAAATAGACAGCTCTGGTGTGCCCTCCAGTGGCAGTCCCCATGTCCTGGGCCACAAAGACCCTGTCTCTGCAACACAAGATCCTTCTAGATTTGTGGCCACCACAGAAAATTCCTCAACCCCCAAACAAATATCCCATGAAAACTACTCCTGGGTAAAGCAAAGTAGCAGAGATAAAAACTTCAAAGCACTGCAAAACACCCAGCTGCGGGAGCGACGACAAGAGGGTCTGGCCAACAAGGACAGGGAAGTGGAGGATAGCCTGCTGGGACCCAGCTTTGATCTGAACTTCATTCCTCCGAACGCAGAGAAGCGCGTCAAGAAGACAGAGCCCAGAAATACCCAAGGGACGTCTGTGACATATGTGGTGATACCCAGTGTCCTGGGAATCCTGCTAGCCCTGGGAGGCCTGCTGTTCTACTTGCATAAATACAGGGTAAGGTTGAGTCCTGCCTTAAGAAGCGTACATCTACATTCCTTTCCTCTTTCTCTGGCAAATTTGAGGCATAGAGTTTCCTGCAGATGGGAACATAAAACTCTCATTCAGAGAGAAGTGTAGCTTCTTGACAAAATGCAAACTTGCAATACCTGCCATCCTCAAGATAGGCCTGGAAAACCAATAGTGCTAGGTATGAGCACCAATGTTAGACACGAAATAGCGTCCCTGAGCTAAACCACTTTCCTTGCATTTCCGTTAAGTATTTCCTGCAATTCATCTTACCTTTTGTTTGCTGTTGTAAAATACCTTCCTTCTCCTTTTGTTTTCATTGGGACACAGAAAAAGAAATAGCTAGGTTTGTGGGGCGCATCTCATCTCATGCACACTTGCAGTGGTAACTCTGTCTTGGATTGCCTGGGCCACCTTAAATCCTAGCACTTCCTATACCACAAGATGCAAGCATTGCTTAAGAGATGGACTACTTCCCATGCTGCCCAGCACCACTTCTTAAAAGTACTTGGCTGTAAAAGTATAGTGCTTAGAACTGATGTCGCTGATGAATGGGAAGCACATCTTGTGATTCATCATTTGATTCCTAGAATTGGGATAGGGTTGAAAAATGTTCCTAAGTAGCTTGAAAGTCTTAGCTGAAGAAAAATTATAAATACAATAAATACCTTTCCAGGTTGAACAAGATAAGATGTAGTTGAAATGCTAGAGACAATGTCGACCTGCACTGGGATTAAACATGTTGCATGTTATCATTACTTCATACATTATTTAGAAGAACTGCTTCATAGGAAGGAAGAGGAAACAAGTTATCTCTTGAAACAAGTTATCTCTTTATTTATAGGGCTGGCACAGTGTCTTCCAAGGCTGAAAATCTGTTCCTGCTTGTTTCACAAACTGTTTAATTAAAGAAAAAAAAGGAATAAATTCAAGGAATGGCTTTACAGGAGCAGTCGTAGCTATCTTTTTGTTAATGCTATAATTTATCACTATGCAAGAAATGGAGTAATGTTGAAAAGCCTGGAGGTGGTGAGGATAGAATCTAATGTTGGGCTTGACGTGTGGCCTGAAAGACATTCTTTACTTTTAAATGGCATGCCAAGAAACCACACTGTGAAAGCGTGCTGAACAAAATTAAACTTGATTTAAAAGTTGGTCTGTGACTAATAGTATGGAGGCCGTCCATGGGCAAAGACAGCTGTTATGTTTGTTGGTAGAAGTGTTTTCTTGGAGTAGTTTTCAGTTTGTTTCTCCATTTCCTGTTAGTATAGCCACAGTTTTTGGCTGGAAATCCAGTAGCAAATATACCAGCAGTTCAGCCCACTTGTGTCTGGTTCAAATCAGGGTTCTTTGTTCCACTACCCAATTATTATTTTGTTTCATACAGATCCTAAGAAAGAGGTGGACACAGCAGATGGGAAATAATGTAGAAAGAACAGAAGAACAAAGGTAAGAAACTTAGAAGATTATGAAGCCTGCCTGTATAACTAGATTTTCATCTGTTAGCCGCTTTCTATTTTAGATCAGTCATTCCTGACTTTTACAGATCCTTTCTTTCTCGCTACATATTTCAGATTCTTATGTTTAAATTCACTGAATTGCCCCTCCAGGTCTTGAATGTGGGATAGAATCTGTGGGACTACTCTGTGAATGTGCCAATGTGATGATTTTCAACTATGTTGTGCTACAAATTGAGGGCACCAGGTCATCGAAAGTTGTACAAAATATTGACTAATGAATCATCAGTTCTTCCTCTTCCTGTTCCTTTTTTGTAGGTCATTGAGCAGAGGGGAGGGACACATAGAGTTGCAGATTCAAAGGGAAGTATGAGGTAGGTTATCGGTTTAATTTTCTCAGAGGAAAATAAGGTCTTTGGAGGAGTTTACAACTGTCTCTCTTACAACAGTTACACAACACATATGCATAAACTTGGTGGGCAGTTTTGAAATACAGTTTGCTATGAATACTAAATGCTAGAGCCAGAAAGGAGAATACTACTATCTTGTCCAGAATTTTAGATACGGTATATTTTGGTACCTTGTTGGAAACAAGATGTTGGATTAGTCAAGCCTTAGCAGGTGCCCAAGGATCAAGTATTATTCTTCATGATTAGCTGGATGCCGATGGGCACATGCAACCTGCTACCTCCTTTCTACATAGGTACAGGTTTCCTGTAACTATAAGTACTGTAGGTGCTATGGAATGTAGCTATGTCCTTAGGGTTAGCAGCAGCATATAAGCATCAATTTACCCATCCATTCTTAGTCTGAAAAAAAAATCTGCATTCTTATATGATTACATTTTCTGTGAAGTCAAAGGTCATGCATGAGAACTGAGTTGGATCTTTGCATATGCCTTAGCAAAAGTTAACTAAGTGATTTGTAATAAAATAATGGCCTCTTAACTCATTGACACTGTTCAAATTTAATAGTGATGGATCTTCTTATTTCCAGTTGCACCATTCCCTCTGAAATGAGAAACTGCCTGGGGTTTTGGACTGAAAGCCCCACTTTCAAAGTACAGTTCTGTTGCTATTATTGGGAGAAATTGCACAAAGGAAACTCTGGAACTGAAGCCACAGCAGTACTTTTCCATGAAGACTGTTTTTATATATTTTTTAAAATAGGAAGGAATTTATCAGGAAAATGGACGCTATTTATTTCCAGTAGCCAAGATTGGTATTCATTATACAAGTTGCCTTTTTTCTACTGTTCAGCCAACAAACTGAAGCTTGAGAAAAGGAAGATAGTCACTTGGACTGCAAAATCCCGTGTGTGATGGAGATGGTCTACTAAGAACTACTGTACCTATTCCATTCTGACAAGGAAGAGATCTATTAGGTTGTGGATTCTGCAGTTTGAACAGCCATGCTAAAGAACGTGAATGAAAATGGTCTCCTTACTTCTTTTAGAGCTTCTGGCTTCTCGAACTGCTGAAGACTTCAGGACCTCAGCCTCATGCCAGCTATTCATTTTTAAGGCACTTTGTACATCTTTGAAGCTTTGTAGGTTGTAAAATAATGTTCTATGCATAATGCCATCCAGTTAGAACTCTGCATAATATGACACACTGTTCGGAGAAAGTTGCTATCTACTTTTCCAGGAGTTTACAGTTTTATTCCCAGGATCTATTTTTAACCCCATTGTACAAAATAAGAGAAGTTTTTAGCCTTAAATTTTAACTCAGTAATAAAATGGATTTTACTTAGTTTTTAGGACAAGCCAATAAATAAGTACCTTTCCCCATTATGCAAGATATTGTGCTGGGTACTGGTTAGGATGGTTTTAAAACAGAGCTGTGGCTTTTTTTTTATGTATTAGTCTACTTTAATCAGTGATAAATGGAGGCTCCCTGTTCAGAGATAAATTTGCTTCTGAATGCCAATAGCTGGATGAATGTAAAGAATATGAAGGAGCATTATCATGGCTTGCTTGTGGGGTTTCCTAACAGCCTTCCAGTTAGCAGCTGTTGAATGAGGCAACTGGCCTTTCGTAAACAGGATTTAGCCATGGAGTATTTATCTTTTTGAGCCTTATATTTTATCACTGGTACAAGTCACCAGCTGGTGTACTCATGGAACAGGACTCAAGTTGTATTGAGAAATTAGCCTTATTTCCTTTGTTCCGCCTGATGTTATAGGAAGTATTACTGAAGCACTGTTAACTGATAAGAGATGCCCAGGAACCATTTCCCCCCTGAAATGATTTCAAGTTGTAAGTGGAACCAAGTTTGAAATGCAGCTGTGCTGAATTGCTGTTTAGGTTTTCTGTCTTCTAGACCAGGGGTTGCTGGCTGGGGAATGCTGGGAGTTGAAGTCCACCAGGCTTAAAGTTGCCAAGGTTGGAGACCCCTGGTCTAGACCTCATCACCACCACAATGAAATTCTGCAGCAGAACAAACATGCCGGCACGGTTGCGTAAGCATTTCACTGCATATCGTACCATGTATGACTGTGTATGTGACCAATAAATTTGAAATTGAAATTGAAAGTCCAAGTATGGGCATGCTCCTAGAATGGCCGAAATCCTGAGTTTTGGGGGCATCCATCAGTCTTTGTATTTTTCCATCAGGTCAAGGTGTCTTTCAAACCTACTTTTTACTTCAGTGTTCCCATAAAATTTTTGCCCAGCCAGATGTAAAGTAAGAATGTGCTTGCATGGAAGGCATGGAGTAAGATTGAGGGTCCTTCACCCCCTTCTTTGCTTGCTGATTCTTTCCTGCGAGCATGTTGCCTGGCTACGTCCTTCAGTATTAGAACTTGGCTGCAGAAAAAAAACGCGGATTCTTTGTTGTAAATGTATCCCCAGTCTTTAAAGGAGGCAGCATGGTTTCCTATCCATTGTTTGTACCTGCAAAGGCTAGGCATTTCCTTTAGTAGAGCAACAAAACCGTGAGCTTGAGACCTCTGTGTGTTTGTCTTGAAAGAAGTAGCGCTGCCTCCTAAGCTTTAGATCCAGAATCTCATAGAGAAGGATTTGCCCAGGATGTAAACCCCTTCATTCTTTTTTCCATGTTGTAGTGGAGAGTTGAACTGTAACAAGCAAATGGGAGCTGCTTATTTACTGCCATATTTTGAAGTGAAGCAAAACGAAATGTTGCACTTTCTATGCTTAAGGGCTTTTTTGTTTTGTTTTTTGAGAACATTCCAGCTCTTCAAGGGATAGTCATTCTGGCCTCATGCTTCATTTCAACCCATGCGCTCCCCCCCCCCTTCCCACACCCATCCCCTTTTGCTGACATTTTGCCCTTCCCTATTTCAGCAAGGTAGGTGATGGTTTCTGAGCTGGTCTCTGGGAATGCTGCTGCCTTTGCTGCTTGAAAGTTAACGAACCAGATCAATGTTGATAGACTTTTTTTTTAAAGGGGAGGATGTGGATGTAGGCTGTGTGAGGAATGATTGCTAAACAATGCATTGTAAGTTGCTTTATTGATGTGAGTGGACCTCAGTTTCCTGTTTAATTTTATTGCAATAGGACTTAACGGTTTTGAGGTTTTGAGGTTTAAGCATTAGCAGGGGCTTTGTATAGGCCAGGGGTGGGCAATTACGGCTCCTTCATGACTCGTGGACTTCAACTCCCAGAATTCCTGAGCCAGGAATTCTGGGAGTTGAAGTTCACAAGTCATGAAGGAGCCATAATTGCCCACCCCCTGCAATAATGTGTCTTCTGGTTATAGAGTGCAGTTGATATTCATGGGATCCAGAACAGCCTCAATACATCCTGTTTTTCCCCAGTCTCCTTCAACCCATCTGCCAGCTGGAGGTATATTAAGACAATGGAAAATCATTTATGAGTGAAAACTCTCATGCCACTAAATAATGGCCTCCTTGGAGTACCACCGTCAGGTCGATGTCGCCTGACGGCTCCGAGGGTCCGGGCCTTCTCTGTGGCTGCACCTTCCCTCTGGAATGAACTCCCCCCTGAGATTTGGACCATCACTGACCTGAGAGTTTTCCGACGTGCATTAAAGACCCACTTTTTTCAACTAGCTGGTTTGGCCTGATAC